>BMAU01010742.1:0-57633 GCA_019973935.1 Trichonephila clavipes | reverse complement strand
TTCTTTCAGAGAAAAACAGATCCCAGACGCAGAATCGAAAAAAATTTAGGTACATAAAAATTCCTCACTGTCATTATTTTTGAAATACTGCACATATATAGCTGTAATCTGTTTAACCTTCTAAGTTATTAGGTACAGTTAGTTATGACCCCTTTTTATGTGTTTGTTTCTCATTTAGGAAGTTGTAAGTAATGTATTTCTCTGTTACGCTTTTTCCATGCAAAAGAGTTTTATTATATTTGAAACCATGGGAGACACTTTGAAGAATTACTTGGCTAAGACTTATTTTTACGAGTACTCTAACATATAAAGCATAAAGAAGCGAATAACGTTTTGCACAATTTCATAAATCATAAGGATACACTTTTACGGAAGTGATCGCGCGGGACGCACAGATTACGAAATCGTTAATTCTGGCAAAACTGTTTAATTGTTACCAAAGAAAATTGAAAAGTCCTTGAAAGTAAAGTATATGAAAACTTTCTCTTAGTTTAATTATTCACTGGAATAACGATTTGTATCGTGTACAATAAAAAATAATTATAAAAAAATGATTAGGTGAATCAATAAACCCGCTCGACCGTATCCAGTGCACGCCTGCTCCCCGGTTAAAACATGAAGTCTTTTCGCTTTAAATATTAAAAATAATACAGTTATTCTTCATCGGAATTTTATATTATTGTTCATTATTTAACATCAAATATAAATGCTAATTCTGTGAGGCTTAAAATTACCATTCGCTTAAAACTAATTATAATTTGAGCAACCATTTTAAAAAAATCATTATACATTTTTGTAAACATTGTCGAGCATTTGGCTTTGCACTCCTTACAATTCAGCTATTATATCAATAATGTTTTATTTTCTTATAAAGGAACTCGAGCAAAGAGCGGGTACTTCAGCCGGTAGACGTTCAATGTATCAGTGCTGCACAGAGTATTTTATAACTAATTAATTAATACAAAATTAAGAACAAGTTTAATAAGTATTAACGACTTCCATGGCCTTGTCTTGCAAAGCAAAGTTTTTATAAGGAATGCTTATGATTAGAAATTCACCATCTGAGTTCCTTTTGTATATTTAGCAGATATCTATATTTTTTCTTCTAAGAAGTCACCGCATTTTACAATATGTTCCAATTTAAAAATTAGAGAAAGGAAAAATAACATAATAATTATCCTATTATTTTATTTATTTATTTTTTGCTTAAAAGTAGTATAAAAAATTTTAATACTTATGTTATTAATTTGTATGGTTTATAATTAAGATCGCCTATTATAGCTTTAGCGTCAAAGTGCATTATTATTGCATTCAGTACATGATTAATGTATAAGGGGGGCGCGATAAAAATTGTGATCAAAAAGGGGGGCGCAAGTATTGAAAGTTTGAGAAGCACTGCTTTAAGGGTATACTATTGGCTTCAGTGCATAAAATTGCCATGCAGAAAATCAAAATTGGGTAATCATACTGCCCAAGCAAAAGCAGTGTTGGTAGTAATTACATATCAAACAGGAATAGGCATCAGAAGAGAACAAGCAAAACAGACAAATGGCTTAAATACCTGTTGAGGAAGCAGGTAGTCGTAGGATAAACTATTTTTGGAACTTATGTACTATCCTAACAATCGCCAACGTTCAAAATAACTTGCCAAGTTGGCAACCCCGATTTCGCATGTCCTATATATGCTGAATTATGAGTCGTGCTTCGTTTCATATAATGTCGCCAATAGGTTGCGGTTATATGTAAGTACCTTATTTTTTCAAATTATGCTTTTGCAGTGATAAAGTTAGTTCAGTTCTTTTTATGTCAGTTAATGTTCGTATTGTACTTCATTTTTCAATTATTTTTATGCTCGGGATATATATACTTTGGATAGTTTTTTTAGTATTTGCGTATTATTGCACAATCGCCAACCTTCAAGACAACTCGCCACTTTGGCAATCCCAACTTTGTATGCGTTGAATTGACAATCATGTGCTTCATTTTGTATAATGTCACCAATAGGTTGCGATAATACATAAGTACCTCTAGTTCTGTACATTACTATAACATTAGACTCGCTGCAACATACCAATTGACATGATTTCAAAATCATGCCAAAAATGAGAATGTTGAGGAAGCAGGTAGTCGTAAGATAAATTATTTTTGGCACCTATGTACTATCCTAACAATTGTCAACATTCAAAATAACTTGCCAAGTTGGCAACCCCGATTTCGCATGTCATATATCAGCTGAATTGTGAGTCATATGAGTACCAATTTGGCGTGATTTCAAAATCATGCCAAAAATGAGTAGCCAACCAATATGAAATTAATATTATGAGTATTATCTTAGCCTGTTTTATCTTTCCCTCCAGTAATCCTTAATTAATTCAATATATAATTTTTTTTTATATTTAAGTACTTAAAATTTTTATGGTTATTATGTACTGCAAATACTTTTTTGCACATTGCGATGTCTTTGACAAAAATAATCAGTGGTATTTTTCTTCAATATGTTTTTTTTTCATCTGTTTTTGACAATTTTTAAAACTTTGTTTGATGTCTGTCTGAAATGCAAATAGCAAAATAAATATTTTACAACATATATATTGTGTTTGTACGAAAATGTTTATACTGATTTATTCAAAATATTGAGCCGTCTTTTATTTTTGATATCTTTTTAAATTTTAATTTTATGTTATAACTAGCTATACCCAGTTAAATGTTGCTGTGGCTCAGTCAGCTTTAAAAGACTGGTACACCATAAAGTATGTCATGAAGCTTACACAATACACAAGAATTCAAACAAATCTATATACATATAAGACGCATTTGTTGTCTGTCTGAATAAACTTTCTCTTTCACACTACATCATTTGGACAAATCTTTAAAAGTTGTTTGTGGGGTTAGTAGATAATTCTAACGCTATAATTTTAATTGAATAGGTAGATATTGCATTTTTAAGTATAAAAGTAATTATAACTACTGTACTGTACTTTTTGGAGTGATTATAACTACTGTACTGTACTTTTTGGAGTGAGTGAATATTAATGTCGCACTGTTCAGCTACACGAGAGCTTTTGGCGACGGACCACGTAATTTTGAACCATGGTCAAATGACGTGGACGACACCTGAGTTGGCACTCCCTTTTTCTAACTACCACGCCACTACCAATTTAGCAGGAATATTCTACCAATACTTAGCTGGAATATTCTTTGAAATCCACTCTTCCAAGATATATGACAGCACGGGTTCTATAATGAGTATTTTAGCGGGGAAGGATAATAGTTTTGTAGAAAATATTGCATTTTCAGCTGACGGCGTTTTCAGCGGATTGCAAAGATTATCATTTTTATCCCAAAAAAATAGTTAATGTCAAAATTTAAGTGTCTTATGTTTTTGTATGTTTATGGAGACTTTAGAAAACGATTTGACTATTTATTTTCAGTGAACGGTGTATATAATTAACTTTACAGTGGAATATCTTTAACTAATTTATTAGCTCTAACCGATTAAATTTCCCTAAGTTTAGTATTTTGTTTATGTATGTCCCTTAATTTTCAATGTAGTGTCCTAAAAAAATATTGCATGAAAAAAATTGCAGTAAATCATAATGCGGTAGATAAAGCATTAACATGCATCGCTCTCTTACACGGCGGGTCTTATAAAGCTTTAATTAAGTTTGAGCTATGAAAGTAGCTAGACATTTGCCAACTTGACTCTATCGTCAACATTTTGCTATGTTTTTCATTGAATCGCCATTGTTATTTAGGAAATGGCGTTGCTTGCGAGTATTACAATTTTAACATAAAATAAATTCAACAGAAAGTAATAATGTATGACACTTTAGGATATAAATTATTTACAATATTTTAAGCGTCACAAAACTTTTAGCGATGTGTTACTTTTCCTGAGCAGAGATCAGCTTAGGAAGGTATTTTCAAAATTCGACCCTCAAGAGTGTTACGGGGAGTTATAAATATTTAAAAAAAATCCTTTTTATCAGCTATTAGATCTACCGACTTAAAATTTAACAAAGGTATTTTTTTTCTTTCTTTCTTTTCTTCAGCTAAGATATGCGAAAAGCTTTTTTTGTTTGATTTGCAATTCACTTAAAATTAACTCATTAAAACTTTTTTATCCTTCAATCTGTGTTGTTTAATTTTTCAGTTCACCCGTGCGAAGAACGGATATACCAGCTAGTATAAGTATATATAACAAATCTATGTTTTTACAAATTACTACAGTTTGCAGTTTTGAAATAGTAGTGGCAGTTAATTAGTTGACCTACACTAAAGCCTTTCGTACTTTGAGATGTAAGATCTTTGTCGGAAGATGAAGGGCAGGAGAACAGCAGTGATGCAAGACCTTTTTATTTACGAAACTTCAAAACCCGTCGTTTGAAAACACAATTCCGTTTAATATGAAGAAGGTTCATTGACAACATAAGTGGAATTTGGTCTTGTTTTCATATTGATGGTCACGATATTATAACCCCAGTATGTTGAATGAAATAGTTGCGAATTAGTGGCATTGTTTTTACCGAGTCCTGTTGGTGTGGTATGGTAGTTAGGAGAGGAGGTGCCAGCTAAGGTGTCGTTCACGTCACTTGACCATGGTTCAAAAATACATGGTCCGTCGCCAAAAGCACTCGTGTAGTTTAACAGTGCGATGTTAATATTCACTCACTCCCTCACTTACTTTTGCCGGGTCCTGACGGCATTAGGACAACATTTGCAGGGGGACTCATGCCTGTAAGATCTGCCAAGGATCAAAGTTCTCCTATTGGTCTAGAAGTTTGAAGAATGAGATCCTAGCGCATGGTTGAAAATTACACAGCCTGTCACCAATAGCTACATTTTCTTACGACAGTCCCCGCACTCGCTATTTTAACAAATGAGGTACTGGTGAAAAGATTGCTATCAAAGCAGTAAAAATACTACATAAAAATTTCCCTGTTATATTGTATATTTGAAAATTGCGATCATTCTTTATGAAACAATTTTTTTTTGTTTGTTTTTCGACACACACACACTCATTATACACTGCTGGCCACCGTAAGTGCAACTCCAAGAAAGACAAGAGATAGCGATGTGTTCTTGGGATACAACAGACCAAGCAGCTTCCACACGTTGCTAAAGTAGATCTGGTGTCGCAGATGAAGGTGTAATCTGGGTCAATCGTTGAGCAACCACGGACCACATGTTTTCTATCAGCGAAAGATCCGGAGAGAGAGCCGGTCAGGGAAGCAATTCAATGTGGTGATCGACGAAGAACCTTTGTACAATGCGTGCCACGTGTGGTCGCGCATTATCCTGTTGAAATATGTCTGTGGCCAAACCCTGAAGGTATGGAAGGACGACTGGCTCCAACACCTCGGAGATGTAGCGCTGGCTGTTTAAAGAACCGGCAATGCGTACTAGAGAAGTGCGAGAGTGATATCCAATACCGCCCCATACCATAATACCCGGTGCAGGACCAATGTAGTGGTGCATAACGCAGCTAATCAGCATCCTCTCGCCACAGTGTCTCCAGACTCGTATCCGACCATCGTGGTGTTGCAGACAGATGTTTGACGTCAGTAAAGACAACTTCATTCCATTCTGCCACCCACATCCTTCTTTCATCGCACCATTGACGGCGGAGACGTCTGTGGATCTGCGTCAAGTGTAGAACGAGCAATGGAGTCCGTCTTGTGGACAGACCACTCTTCTGTAAACGGTGTCGAGTGGTACGCGCAGACACTGAATGATGCGCTACCCACTCATTGTGCTGTGCTACGGTTCGTGATGTTACTGAGTGATCCGTCACTGCCATGTGCACAATTTGCCTGTCCTCACGCGAAGGGGTGCACTGAGGTGGATGCGATCAACCACGTCGGTTCATCGTACTCTCGCGCATCCAACGGTCACATATCCGCATTGCAGTTGTTTGGTTTCGTCCAACACGACTACCAATTTCCTTGAAAGATAATCCATAATATCGGTAGGCCACTATCCTTCCTCTGTCGAACTCGAATACTTGATCAAAAGCTGATCGCTGTTTTCTATGAGACATAACTGATCGTTTTTTGAAAAAACCACAAGAAAAACATAATTGCCGAACTTGAAATCGTCGAAACCTCCAAGCCTTAAATAGCGCTTTGAGGTGGCGCCACAGGCGCGCGTGATGTGTGTCTGCGCTGAAATTCTAATCATTTGCTATCTCACTTACGCTAATGCAAGTTGTAAATTTCATGTCATTTGCATGCTTCCTTCAGGGTGTTGCATTTACGGTGGCCAGTGTAAATTAAATAATTATTATATCATGAAGTATAACATAGTCAAGGATAAAAAGGTTTTCTATAAAAAATGTAAATAACTAATCCATTACTAGTGCAACAAAACCTATCTAATATTAGAAGAAATACATATTATTTTTTCTGGTATTATATGTTAGTTTCAGTTTATGTTATATGAGATGTTATTTCAGTTTTAAGACTACGTTCGGAACTGTGATTTTGAAAAAGCGTTTAAAGGATTTTTTTAAAAATATTTAGAGTGAGTTGGATTAGAATATACATATAAAATTTCTTTAAGAATATTATTATAGGGACAAAATTTTTTAAATACAATTTCTTGGGGGAAAAATGAAAAATGAATGATACATTTTCAAAAAAATTCTTCTTTGTCGAAAAATGCTTTTGTACTAATAATATTTTGCCTATGATTTCTATGCAGAGGATGATGTAAATTTTTTGAAAAATTCACGTTATTTTCAGAGTTACTATCACTTGAATCGATAACGGTTATTTTTTGTTAAAATTTCTCTACTCTTTGATATAATAAAATAAGAATAAATTTTTTTTGAAATTATGTGTTTAAAAAATTACGCTTCAGCCTCTGTAGAGAAGTCATAAATATATAAAGGCAAAATATTATTGTTATAGAAGCATTTTTTATTCAAAGATAAATGTTTTGAAAATTGTCATCCAAAATATATATTTGTCAAAAGGGCATTTAAATAATTTTTTTGTTGCAACTATATACTTAAAACATGCGTACGTAGTCAAGTCACCTTAAATTATTATATAATGGAATGAATGTGAGATTTTATGACGCAAAAGCCAAATCTGGCTATACTGCGCCAAACATTTATGAAAATCTGTGATCTAGACGGGAAAAGAAGGAAAAGATAAATTGAATGACAAGAAGGAGGGTCGAAAATAGAGAAGAATCACTAGGGTACCCCAGGTTCGTGAGACCCGTGTTTACCAAAGATAGTAAACCTCTTGGGTAAAGGAAAAGATCACTAGGGTACCTCGGGATTGTGACACCCGTGCTCACCTAAAGAAGGTGAGCCCCTGAGGGGTATTATATAATAAAGTAGCGCATAGCAAAAAATTTAAAAAAGTTTAATCTATAAAATATGTATATAACTAATGTGATGCTAACGCAATAAAACCATTCTAGGACTAGAAGGAATACAGATTTTTTGTAGCTTTTAATCATCGCTTCTCAAAACTGTGTGGCGTACTCCCTTTGTGGGGGGGCTTGATAACTCTACGAGGGGGAGGGGTTCTAGAATATTGAAAAGTCAAAAACAAAAGAATATAAACTGCTGTTTGTAAAAAATACAACACCATGAAGGAATCATCAGAATTAAATGCAATTTAATGCACAAACGACTTGTATTAGTACAAATACATGACGAAGTTTTCAAAGCTAAAAAAAAACCATATTAAGTGTTCGAAATCAGTATTTAGTGTAGCTGCATTAAGTGTTGCTATACGACGTGGCATGGAGTCAAACAGATTTTGAATGTCTGCTTGTGGAAGAGAATTCCATATTGCTTGTATGCGCAGCAAAAGTTCGTATTTTGAAGCTGAAGGACGCGGATCACCAGTGAGACACCGACTAACCAAATCCCACACGTACTCAATAGGGAACACATCCGATGAATAAGCAGCCCAAGGAAGAAGTTGCATTTGTTGGGCTGAATAGAAGTCTCGAACAGTGTTTGAAACATGTGGGCGTGCATTATCCTGCTGAAAGATAACTTCAAAGATGCCTTGAAGGAAGGGAACGACTTCGGACTGTAGCACTTAACGGACGTACCTGTTGCTATTGAGATTACCCTCAAATTGGATCGTCCATGATACGAAATCGCACCTCAAACGATAACTGCAGATGTTAGTCCACTATGTCGTTCGATAACGCTCTCTGGAAGGCAGAGTTCACCGGCAGAGCGTCTAACACGAATGCGGCCATCATGGTCTTACAGATTGAAGCGTGATTCATCTGAAAAGACAACTTGTTGCTAATAAGCTTGTCGGTCTCTGTGCTCATGAGCCCATTGCAGATGCAGCCGTTGATGGCTTGCCGTGAGGGAAATCCTATATAAGGGCTCCCTTGCACGCAATCCGCGGTGCAGCAGACGTCGACGAATTGACGAAGCCGACATTAGTACACCTGTAGCAGTAGACTTACGTGCTGCCAACTGCCGCCATGCGGGGCATGTGTCAATCATCACCTTTCGTCGTTCACTGCCAGTTTTTCGAGTATTTTGGTGGTCGTCGGTTCACTGCTTCCAAATTCGCCTCACTGTGGAACTGTTCCGCTGCACACGAGCTCCTATTGCGCGATAGGAAAATCCTCCTTCTCGAAGGCCGATAATACCCAGTTCAAATCTGTAAGTTGTTGGAATTTCTCTTTATTTCGTCGTGGAGGCAATCTTAGATCTCCCTAAGCATTCGTCTTAACAAATAATCATAAACTATTTTCAACTTTCCACTACGGCCCTCTATTTATACGCTTTCAGCATCGGTTCAGAGGTCACCGCGCACGTCACGCATGCGCGGTGGCTCTGAAACTTTACTATTTTACGTAGCGTCCCATAATTGATATTTGCTGCTTTAATTCTGATGGTGTTGCATTTTTTACAAACAGTAGTGTATAAAAAACTATTGATATACTGAAATAAAAAAAATATATTGTGACATAGTAAAAAAATATATATATACACTCACACTGATATAATACACTTATAAATGTATCAGTACAGTACAATGTGTATTTAATTAATTCAACAATTTTAAGTTAAGAAAAAGTTTAATAATTACCAGTGACCCCATGGGCTTGAAACGTATAAAATTACATACAATTATTAATACTTATCTTGATAATTAGTTCGGTTTATAGTTAATTTCTTAACTGCCGATTAAAAGTTACGCTCTTTGCTCCTGAATGCCATGTTTTTCACGTAGACGTGCGTATATGATGTATTGTGGGGGGAAGCAATAAATAAGCAAATCGTTTGAAATAAGTTAAGCCTTCGCAAAAACTTTCAAGGTCCTTTCATTGCATTCCAAAGCCTTCGGAATAATTTTATGGATAGCAGTACACAGAAAAGATCGTACTTCGGAACGACGTATATATACGTCCGGGGAAAATAACGTTCTTGCTGAGGGAGACGTTTATATACACCCGTGGCACTCGTAATGTAGCTTTAGCGTATAGTACTATTGAATTCAATACTTTAAGATTATATGGAAGAGAAGGGGGGTGGAATGAAAACTATGCTTGATTATTCGGTCGCAAATATTGAACGTTTGAGAAGCTCTGCTTTAAATTAATCATGTATTATTTTTGAAAGCATTACGCATGTCAACGTTTTTTCATCACTTCCTTCTTCTTTTCCCCATTCTATCGATTTTTTTTTCCAGCATGCAATCATTCGCTTTGATGCATTATAAATGTTGCTTCCTAATTAACAATCATAGCGTTCGAATTAAACTATGAGCGGGAACAAAACGAATTGTGATTCATCGTTCTGTGTTTACCTTTCACAGAGCCAATTAGATTCGTCTTAGGGAAACTCTCTCATTCAGAAAAAAAGGAGAAGGAAGTATACAACTCAACTCTGCAGCCTTCGGCGAAAGATAAGTCACTGTGTATCATTGCTAATTAGTTTAATTTTTTAACAGCAATTCCAGGAGTAATCTTGGAAGAATGAATTCTTATTTTTTTTTTGTTCCTTTGTTCGCTTCTGCTTTATATTGGCTGTTATTTGGTTGTGGAATTCAATTTATCAATTGTTTAACATTTTATATCCTGCTTATTCGGAGATCAGATTGAGGAAAAAATTTTTTTTTAAAAAAAAAAATCAAATGTGTATTGTGTCTTGAAAGAACTAAAAAATTAGTGATAATTAATTTGTTTTTAAAAACTTTCGGGTTTCTCCCCCCTCCCCTCTCTAAGCGTAGCTCAGCAACCAATTATTTATGAAATGCAAACAAAAAATGCTCATTTATATTGCTTTTATATATTCTTTTGAGAAATGAACGTGTTTATTTCTCAAAATTAATCACTTCTTAAAAAATAATCATCGAAAAAGAAATTAATTGAGGAAAAAAGATTGAATTTCACATTGGATCATAAAAAAATTATGGAACTGATGGTTGCAGATGTAAATAATCTTTCACGAAAAATAGGCCCTGAAATTGGAAAGGTATACTTCCTTGAAACAACAAAAAATACACACAGATTGCAAAAATTTTCTTTAAGATTAAGTTTATAGATTAAAAACTGCAGCATATATAATCTGATACCTTATGATCAGACCAAGAAAATAATTACATTTATTTAAAAGAGAGAAAGGAAAAAATAATCTAAATACATTTTAAATTAGAATTGGATAGCTACTAGGTTCTTTGTAATAAATTCTTAATAACTTTGATACGAGATGCTTTTCATTGCGGAGTAGGAAAATTACAAATAAGGAAATTTGCTCTCCAGGAACTGAAGTTTAATTTTCTGGGAGTTTTCATTAAAAATGCAACTGTTTTTATGCTGTCGTATCGTGTTTCATTTTTAAATAATTTATCGTGGAAATGATTTGCGGGGAATAAATAAAATATAGCGTCGCTATGCCGCACTTATCAAATAACGATTCTCAGAAACGAGGAACTTGTAGTTGTTCAAATCCTGTCTTAATTATAAAAACTTTTGATTCTTTTTTTAAAAAAAATAACATCAAAATTGCAATTACATTTTTAAAGAGATTTATCAACGTGCGTTCGTGTATCAACAAGTAAGTTTAAATGAATATATTGAAAAAATTAATTATAGATAAATATTAAATTCGAAGCTTGTATTATTTTCTTTAAAATACAGAAAAAAATGGCATGTGTGATGGATTGTTTATTAGTGTCGGATTTAAAAATTACACGAGAGTTATTGGCAACGGATATCGTTATTTGAAATCATAAGTAAGTGACGAGAATGACATTTGGGTTGACCCTCCCCCTTCTAAATTTTTGTTGTTGTTGTGTTGTTTTTTATGCCACCTGGTCTCGACTAAGTCAGATTCAGGCCCACGAAATTCATTGTGTCAAGGGGCTATATGTACGTATATCGTAAGCCGTAGCCTTGAGTACCATACAGGTGACAGTACGATTTTGATCGGTTAAACCCAATTTTGAGAGAGAATTCCCAGGCGGGGGGGGGGCAGGATCCCCTTCCATCTCTCTTCCCCTACCACCAATCTCCCAAGAGAACTTGCGGCTAGACGGCTATTTAGAGTACCTCCATGCCGCAAAGGCGCTATACATTTACAAGCACCCATGTGTTTTCCGGGATTCGGACCCAGGCCCTACGGCTCAGCAGTCATTGTTGCTAACCACTATACCGGATGGGCGTCACTAAATTTCTACACCATACCAACGTAAATACTAAAAGCCTCGACAGATTTATTGTGCATCAGTCTCTTTACACGATGGATCTCTAATGGCACAAGGACTCCAATTCATGACTGAGTAGATAGGAGAGTTATATTTACGTTGCACTATAAAGTTATGCGAGGGCTATTAACGACGGACATCGTAATTTTGAACCATGCAAGTGACGAGGATGACACCTGAGCTACCCCTTCCCCTAAATTCCACACCACACTACAGGTGGACGTTGAACCCGAGACATATTTAACGTGCATCCCCCCCTTCACGGTGAGTTTTTAGTGGTACTAGACTTGAACTCATGACGTACTAACCACAAGTTCGTAACCTTGACCACTAGGCTACCACGGCCAAATTCATAACTGGACAGAGACCGCTTGGATACCGCGGCCACGAGGGTAGCTAGAAAAAACTTGGCACCCCATCCAGGGGTGTAATGGAGAATATTTTTTCTCCAATGGGGCTGAGGATTGGTATTTTTACCACTGTAGACCTAGTACATTCCTTATGAGCTCGTATCACTTTTTAGTACGGTACCATGTAGGCAATACTGATTGCCGCAAGTAATTTTGACGCCCAGTTTCCTCCCCAGAGGGAGGCAGCTGAACTCTGACGGTGTGAATTTGTTCTAGGAATCTACTTTTGGCGACAGTACTCAAGCCAAACAAGCACTAGAAAGATATTTTACATGCCGCATAATTTTACATGAACGCGATCGATTTTCTGCATCATGAAAATGCACCGACTTGGGCCGGTGTTTGAACTCGCAATCTTAGGCGTACAAGGCCAGATACAAACCAACTACGCCACCCAGCTAGCTACAGAGAATATTAGGAGCCCCTGCAAAGTCAAGTTTCGCGCCCCAAGCCAGATCTCTCAATGGGTGCGTACTAGGCATCAGTTAGACTTTAAGTCCCTTAGAGTCCTGATCGAGACCCACAATGTGGAGGTGTGACTTACGCCACTGTCCCCACCCCACTACCACCAGTGACGTCTCAACCTTTCTTCAGGTCCTTGGTCTCTATGTAAATATAATATAAGCTCCACCTGCTACCCTTTTAAGTAGACAGTACATAGCGCTGTAACGTCGCTTCTCCGAACATCAACATCTAGTCGGCATCTTTTGTTGGACCCGACACCCACACGTGCATCTTGCAGGTGCAACGCAACCCCTTTTTGACCCCCGAGGAATCTAGCTCGTCGACCGGAAGATGAGGGGAGAGATGCTTTGAACTTGCACGGGAGCGGTAACCAACGAGTCCTCCTCACACAAAATAGTGGACTCTAACAATCTATAATTAACTTTAATAACTGTAATGTATCATTCTGTAAATAATATTCAATAGTTGTGACGTAAATAAATTCCATATTTAAATTAACCAAGAATACGCTACCGTTATTCTTTCAAACGTTACAGCACACATTGTCCAATACTCGTACAAAAGACATTGCATAGCAAATAAATATGCGTGCCTCAAAATGTTACAAATCCAGCCATAAACCTACTCGACCGACCAACATTCGACTAAATGAGTATGGTGGTAGGCCTAGACTTAGACATGGATAACGAATGTGGCGTAATAATGCAATCTTACCACTGTTGACAATTAGCATCTCTTTCAAAATTCCTAGTTTTTCGTAGATTAAATCCGAAAATAAAATTTGACGGCTTAAACTTTTCGGATCACGATCTTATTGAGGACTAGACGAGGTCTCTCCTCCGAGGCCCTGACCATGGGCTCAGTTGGCCAAGGTTGCGTTAAAACCAAGGCTTCGACTTGAACCGAAATCCAAAAATTGGTAAAATTCTTTATTTTGGTCGAAAAGAAAACCGGAACTAGACCGAAAAAAATAGTTTACTTCGGTTCTATGTATCTTCAGCAGTTTTGTTACAGTAATCAACTTATCAATAATTTCGAATTGAACGTTTTTTAATCATGGAATTATCATCATTACATGTTCACTGCTTCTCGATTTCCTGTTTTGATGTACACCACATAAAATGTATTATTTTAGATTTCTGGGAAGGGAATAAAACTACCTATATCCGCTCTTGTATAAAATTGCAGGGGTGGTTTTGGCAGCTCCATTTAGCACAAGTTAGCATTGAAAGGGTATATCCAAGTTTGAAATTTATTCTCGGAGACAATAGGAGTAATTTCACTGAAACCACAAGTTAGAAGGTATATTAATAATTAATGCAATAAATAAACCTATTTTTTACATAATTAATGCAAGGTCAAATGCATGATGTGACAGTCAAGTGTCAAAAGACGAAGGTACTCATAATCGACAAAACCATGAACGTAGTTATCAAATGCGATTTTGATAATGGATAATAATGTCAATGGCCGCCTGTTCTCTGTTAAACTTTCGTATAGAACATGCTGGTTAATTGTATCAATTAAAAAAGGAATAAAATCTTCTGAATTTTGATCGAGTTACATTTTTTTATTATGATATATAATTATATTTTTAGTACAAATAAAAATATGCATAAAAAAATTTCATTCAGAACTTAATCAAAAACAGTTATTTTTGGTGGAACGAAAGCCAGAACTTTTTTTTAACTGTTATTGAACTTATTTTTTTTTTGAATTTTTATTGAAATATTTTTTTATTTGAACGGGAGCGAAAAAACACGGTTCGATGAACTGGTTAAAACATCCATGCCTCTCCCCCCCATGTATGTACAGTTACAAATTATCATTTATGAACTAGTTTACTGTATTCTTAATTTTAGGGTTAAAACTCGTATTTAACTAGTTAATTATGCAGGTTAATAATTTTTTTACTATTGGAAAGGAATTTTTTTTTTACAGAAAAAGAATTACATAGGTCAAATAGCCTGAAATAAATGAAATTATTTAAATTATAGAGGGTTCGCTCTCGTTCTCCACCGTATTAGCTATGGTTACTATAAATTTGCGGGAGGCAGAATGATATACTACTAATAATACTGTATACAGTTTGCGACATTTGAATAATGCATTTTGTAATAAGGGTATATATAGTAAGTAGTCTATTTCAATGGACTTGGATATGTAGCATAGTACAACGTACTTTATGGAAGGAGTAATGCTCAAAATTGTATATTAATTTTAGTTTTCTAGCATCTCTTTGAAGCGATTGATTTTTTTTCATTTAAAACTTATTATTTTTATTTAGTGTAAAATGATTTTAGTATTAATTTCATAATAAAATATGTGTATCTACAAAAGTTTTATTGAGTTCTTTATTATAGGTCGAAAATAAATATTTTAAGGGAAAAAATAATCTTTTGCAATTTATATCTCTGCTAAAATATTGAAAATAGTGTTTTTTTGCCAATTTTATGAATCCTAGTTTTCAAATGATTTTTATTTCAAAATGACATTTTCATTAAGAGGTCACAGGATCCTTAACCGATATCAATGCACTCGAAAAAATTCATCTTCAAACCAATATAACTTAGCAATAAAACAAAACAATAATTTGAAATTTTTACTACATGATAATCATGTATATTCACATTACTTCTGAATTTTGAGAAAAATTTAAAAAGTTATAAAGAAATATAAATTGGACAGTCAGTATTTTACACCGTGCAGGATTCTGAAGTACGAAATAGATAGAAATTTACAAATCTAGTTTTACTTGGTATAAAAATGTTCACTTTTGAAGTTATTCTAGCTTTTAAGAAATTTAGAGAACAAAAATTTTAAATGCAATTGTAACGAACATTTTAAAATTTTAAGAAAAAAATGAATTCAAATAAAAAATATTGTATTAATTTTTTTTTGAAAATTGATGTATAAGTTATGAAGAGTCTTATTTTGAACACGTGTATGGAATTTCAAACTAATATCATAAATAGTTTCTGAGAAATCCGGCGCGGAAGCTAACATTTATTTTGTTTTGAGAAAAAGTAAGTTAAAGATAAGAAAGAGATAGGGTTTTTGTTTAAGTTTCAATAGTTATTTCTCAATAACTTCGGAAGTTTTCACAGTATCAACACAATTTTGGTATCAAAATACTCAGAAATATTAAGGCTTTAACATTTTTTTTTTTTGAAAAAATTGAAAAATTTCAACTTAAGAGTCCTGTGAGCCCCTAATATATTCTTTCCTTTTATTCCTAACTATTGTTTTAACATTACTATTTATGTCAGTATACAGTTTTATGGACGAAAATTTGTAGAGAATTATAACTATTCCATGTTGAAACTGTTAAACACTTTTCGTTTGTTATGCTTAGCGAAACTTTTCTAGATTTATCATTAACCCCTTAAATGGCACCGGCGTATATATTCGCTCGCTCAACCAGTGCGTTGAGTGGACGCATATTTACGTCAACCATCGACGTATATATACGTTTTTCCGAAATCCGATTCTTTTCTTTGTACTGCTTCCAGTAAAACTATTCCGAAGACATTGGAATGCAATAAAATGATCACGACCGACAGTACTTATTAATTTCAGCGAAACATTTGTTTATTTGTGTCTTTACTTTTTCTTCCAATACACTGCTTACCCATGCGTATGTGGAAGCCAATCACATAAGGTTTAATCGGCCCTTAAGGGATTAACATCGTCCTTGAAAGCAATACAGTAACTGTCGGTCGTGGTAGCCAAATGCTGATGGTCGTCAACTTGAGGTTAGTGTTATCGGGTCGTTGACTCGAAGCTTACAGCTACAACGGACCCACCTGTAGAGGGGCTAGTGTACATTAATTAAAGAGATGACTCAAACGGTATGTTCACGGATTAAAATCCTCCTGTTGGTATGGTGTGAAAATTTAGAGTGAAAATGTTGTCCTCATCACTAGATCATGACTCAAAATTGCGAGTTTTATCGTCAGGAGCCCTCGTGTTGCTTCACAGTGTGACGTAAATTAAAAATCAAATCCATTAAAATAGTTAAATTCTCGAAGGTTTAAGTATAAGCCGCAAGGGGGTATTTGTCTGGTATTAAAAGGGTAAAACATTAACTCAGGCGTCTTCCAATTATGATTTGTACATACTAAAACCATTGCCAATAACATGTTTTATTTTTCAATTGCAACTTCTACATAAAAAAATTTAAAAAAATAAAAAAATAGAAAAGTGCTAGCTTTTTTTGAGTAATGTTACTATTTTCTGAAATAGGATAGTGCATTTTTATAAATATTTTTTACTCTTACTATTTATTAATTTTTCTTCCATGTGAAAATTGAACAGAATAATCTAATATTCTATGGCAGGACAGCAACTAGTTTTGCTTAATAACCTCTTCGGCGGTCAATTTTTTTTTTGCTCAAAATGTTCCGAAAAAAAAGGCTAATTTTTTATTGCATACAACAAAGCATACTCAACAGAATACGAAAATGGAAGAATTTTATTTTAATTTTGAACTTTATACGCTCTGCATGCTATGAAGAATGTTTTATATATCTTAAAAGAATTTTTATGTTCGTACCTCTTTTTCAGACGATTGAAAATTTTGTGTGTGTGTGCATACTTAGTCACAAACAATTGGAAGCATGCTGTAATTCTACGTCTTACATTGCAGTGGAAATCGAGATAATATCGGCATTTTTTGGATTATCTTTCCATTTTTATTTCTTCTCAGACAACAAATTGCCCCCACCGCATTGCTAATTCCTCTTTATCGAATATTTTTGAGAATCTAAATCTTTATCTACAATGAAAAATTCCAACCTTCATGACAATGAAAATCCCGGATGAGAAGTATTTCAGTACCATGGACATACTGGATCTTTTAAAAACACTAGCACTAATTAAAATGTGTACAAATCAAAGACAGATAAAAGAAAATTTCAGTGCCCGTACGCCGTACGGGTAAATCGGTTGTGGTCAGCTTTTGGTACGTTGTTCGGGCAAACAAGTTAAAGGGTTAATCATACAACCAATTGTATAAAAAAAATCATCGAAGGCTTCATTTTACGTTTTTAATCCCCTCTACGTAGAATAAAGGAAGGAAAAATTCTACCAAACACCTGAATAAATTCATTGATATTCACTCCCTCTTTCCTCTATTTCCATCAAACGCGCGCGAACACTTCAAATTGCAACCTGGTAGCTCACTCCCTTTGATTAACAATGGAACGCAGGCTCCAAATTCTTTAGAGAACAGTGACTCACATACGCGCACATTGATCCATGTTGTGAATTACCCAAAGCATTAATTACAAATTCTTCTTTCGTATTGCGTAGAATTTGAAAAATGTTGATCTTTTTGCCTCGGTTTGAAAAAAATAAGGCAGGGCAATGGATTTTCGTAACGATTTATTGGTCGGCGCAGATAGTGGGTGCCGCTAAAAATTACCTATCCGGCAACTTAATTGGCTTGCTATTAAACTCGCCCTCGTAATTAGAGTAACTCAATAAAATCTGTCTGGCTTCTCAAGGGAATGTCGTATTTTCAGTTTATTACTTCGTTCCTCGGATTTTTTTTTCTTTTTAAAAAAAGCTCGACTCTCTCTCTCTCTCTCTCTTTATCTAGGGATAAAACTGCACCTTTCTTCGATTAAGGCTTCCTCTGCGTTATTAGTGCTTGATTTATAGGCACAATTTAATGTTTAACCAGTGTTTTCAAACGAGAATAATTAACCTTCTGGCCGGGATTAGGCTTTTGCTTTTTATGTAAAGTAAGTTATCTATAAATTTACGTCTTATAGGTGTTATTCATGGGATGAATTTTCTTTCTTAACCAGAAGTGAACATCATAGCTTAATTCAATATCTGCTTAGAAAAATAATTCTTTGTATTAGACCAACGTTTCTCAAACTGTGGGGCGCCCCCTAGGGGGCATGATAGCTCTACGAAGGGGACGCGAGCATATTCAAAGGGCATGTCCCAAACAGAAGATTATTTTAAAAAAATTATTAATTTACCGAAAGTAAGCAAACAAAATACATTCTGATATAATAAAAAAAATAAAATACACAGTTACAATGATATAATACACTAATAAAAGCATCAGTATTACCCAATGTACTTGATAATTAATTTAACAATACTAAGTTAAGGTATCCGATCTAAAATGATGATTTTTTTTTCAAAAATTGACAAACTTGTTTTTATGATTTTATTTTATAGACCATCTCATTAGCTCAGTGTTTCTCAAACTGTGGGGCGCTCCCCCTGGGGGTCGTGATAACTCTACAAGGGGGCGCTAGCTTATGAAAAAGTCGTAAATAAAAGATGATTGTTTCTAAAAAATTATTAATTTACTGAAATGAAGCAAAAAAAAAAAAAAATGCATTCTGACATAATAGAAAATAAAATATACATTTATATTGATATAGTACACTTAAATATGTATCAGTACTGCACAATGTGTTTCATAATTAATTTAAGAGTACTAAGTTAAGAGAACAAGTTTAATAATTACCAGTGATTTTTCTATGGGCATGTCATAAAATTATATACAAAATTTATCATTTATCTTGATAATTTGTATGGTTTATAATTAGAGTAGCCTTGTACCATTACGTCAAAGTATATTAATTTTGAATTCAATATATTGATATTATATGGAGGGGTGCGAGGAAAATTATGATTGAAAATTGGTTCATAAGTATAGAAAGTTTGAGAAGCACTGCATTAGCTTAATAAAAATACCAAGTTTTTATTTTCCATTCACTAGAACAAAAACTACAAGTGTTTTAGTAAAAGCAGATGCCATAACGTAACACAAGATGACAAACATTAAAATGCGTTTTACTCGAAATATGTTTTTTCAAAAAGCTCAAACGAGGACATCGATTGCTCAAAAAGTTTTGAAAATAATTTGCTAAATTTTTTTGTGTATTTTCTGTATAACAGTAGAAGTGTTTTGATCTTCAGATTTATCAATTACTGTTTTATTTCAACATTTACATTTCTTTATGTGAATAAAATTACTGTTTTTTAAGCAATTTCTTGTAATCACCATGATAAAGAGGTCTGTAGTTTTATTAAAAATTAAAATATCTCTTATCCTGAAGGTCACTTCAAACAGGAATAACAAAGTAACATATCAAAATTGAAAAATTGAGAATTTTTGTTGATAAAATCTTTGTACTAAACGGGCCCCCGTTTATGCAATTTTTGTACATTTTTACCATTTTGCCCCATTTTAATAATAATATTTTTTTTCTGTTTTTCAATTTTAGGATTTTTTCCTTAAAATATACTAAATAAATCTAAAAATCCCAAAATTCCCCATATCTTCATTTTTTCCAAAAAAAGAGTTGTCGTATATATATAAGTAGTCGGATACCTTCCTTAAGTTACATAAAAATCGGTCGAAATCGTATGCTTTGTGGAACATCTTTCTTGAAATTTGTCTCTGGCAATATGGAAAATAAGACTAAAAACGAAGTTACGTACAAAAAAAAAGCATAACACAGAGATTCAAACCTTCCCATGTAAGGAAAATCTGACAATTCATATTCACCGACCTAATATATGATACAGTAATACTCCGAACTTAAATGATATATGGGACTGAGGGATAACTGTGTCAGTCGTGATATGATTTCGCATATAAATACGTATAAACTATATTTAGTTGCGCGTGGCTATAGACGCAAGAAAATAATATATTAGGGAAAAATGTGAAATATATATATAAAATCTTAAATAAGACAAATACAAAATCGTAAAGCATATTTATTTTGATACAGAAGGTTTCATAAAATTTAACACTGTAGACTGCCGACTTAAAGATTTTTTTCCGCAAAATTTCCTCATAGCATGCTGATAATTTTTCTTTTGTTCCTTGATCTATTAAAAAAAATACTCTTTTCATTGCAGTCTGTATTTTCTAAAAATTTGAAATCTTTGTCAAATTTCTCAATCGTCTTCCGATTTTCTGATTGAACTAGGTCTAAAGACTCGAGTTCTTAAATGCCTGTTTCTCGTACATTTCTATGAGCCCATCAATTGCCAGCTCATGATTATGAGAACTCAGTTAATCTTGAATGTCATCACTATCAACTTCTAAATTTATTTGCTTGGAAAGATCGACAACTTCTTCAATCACATTACCAATTCCATCAAGTTCTGCCACTGATTCCAGCCGAGCTTTCGTGATAAAAAAAAAAAAAAAAAAAAGACGAATTGGACGAGATTTGAAAATCGTGTAACTCGGGGTTCACGTATAAGTCCGGGTATAACTGTACTCAAATCTGTGTTTCCTTTGTAAAAGTATGGTGGAGATTGAAATTTAAAATTTCAGTGACATAAAAAAACAAACATAGTTTAGTTTTAAGGAGGAAACCTCACAAGGTACCCTGTTAGAAAATATATTTTATATTAAATTATTAATTCTGAGAAGCGTTGAAGTTAAGCACTTAGAAGGCAAACAAAAATAAAAAATCCTCTTTCTAAAATCTACATAACATAACCTCTGGAACATTAACTACTCCCCGAAAAATCTAAAAACGTTGACTTCCTGGTATGTAAAAGTTCTTAGCTTCCGGATTACAAGTCCTGAAAAGAAATGACCTTTTTTAACTGTTCCAAAAGCAAAATTAAAAAAAAAAAAATTGAAGTTAAATTTTAATAAAATCATTAATTAAAAAATTACGGACATTTTCTCAATTAAAATTAGTTGATGAGCACTAACTCGCTAATTGGTTGATCTGGCGAGACAAATTAAAGTGAAGGGAGTTCGAAAGTCTGAGTTAACAAACCTAGGCAGAAATTAAGTTACGAAAGACTTTTAGGCGGAAATTAAATTATTAAGGAAACTTTAAATATTCGCTAACTTTATTAACAAAAACGTATGAGAGAGTCTCTAAATCTCGAAAGTTATAATAAAGAACCATGGATTTAAATTGCGTAACAAAATGTTCTAGGAAAATAAAGTGAATTTATATTAAAAACTGTAACACACACACACACAAAATACATTCAAGAGCAAAAGAAAGTTTGTTTGCATTTTTGGCAAACGTTACAGGATGTATTAAGAAAGTCACCTTATTTTATTAAATTATCTCTTTTTAGTATAAAAGCCGTTAAATTATCTAAAGACATTTACTTCAATACATTTAAGGGATTAATTTTTGTCACTAACTTTATGTTAAATGGCATTTCAATGCAACATTAAATATTGGTAAGTATGTTTTAAAAAAACGAACAGAGATAAAAAAAATTACCTCTTAACTGCCCCCGGCGTGTATATCCGTCTCGTTCAATCTGTTCGTTGATTACCCCTGACGTACATATACGTCCTTCCTAAATAAGGTTCTTCTCATTGCGCTACTATCACTAAAACTATTCTTAAGGACGAGGAATGCGATAAAATGACGTTTGACAGTGTTTGCGAAGGATTTACTTATTTCAGAGAAAAGTTTGCTCATTGGGTCTTTTTTTTTCATCGCATGCGCACCCCTATATGAAAAATCGGTGTCACTGGGGAGCGAATCACCTAGCTTTTAATCGGCCATTAAAGGGTTAATATTTATGGTACTTACGTATTATATCGTTGATCAATTAATTAAAGATATCAACAGATATCCGTAATGTGCAGCCAACAGTATAAAACCGTATCCATGCATGTTCGACTACAATAGTAATAACGATGATGACATTTGGCGGCTTTTTTTTAATACACGACGCGTTTTAACTTTTATAAGACCGTGGGAAGTATACTTATCAGCAACTTCATTAATTTTTATTGGTCGATGGGAAGCTGTTTTTCACCTATGATAATTAAGATTATGGGTCGTTTTGATTACTTTGATCAACTTCGAACGATATATGATTTTGGACGTTGTTCCCGAATATATATTGGGTTCGAATTCAATCATTTCCTATTGATCTAGAAAATACTAATGCCTTAATTTGTGACGGATCTATTCGCGATCCTTCCACTAATCTTCTTGGGCAAATCTTTGGGATATCATTCGAGTTTATTCACAACCAACCCTTCTGAAGAAGAAACCGTGATATTCAAATTAAATCTACTATATATAGTCAAGGTTTTCCAGCTAGTGAAAGGAGCAGGAGAAAGAAAGCCAAGAGTTAAGAGAGATTTCTACAGATCAAGTATCACTACAAGTTTTTGAATATTTCAAATGTATAAGGGGTGTGACCCAATGTAATAAAGGGACACGCGGGGAAGGGATTCTTAATTAAGTCCACTAGTTAATTAAACATGTTTATTAGACAAAACAAACATTTACATACATAACTAGAGAACTAACAGTTGTACGTCCTTACAGTTCCGAAGCTTGGCCATTACTGAAGATTGTTCTAGCCGCTAGAGGGCGCGATAGTCTTTCTACTGTTCATATGAGAAGAATTTAAACTACGGGGGGTTACAAATGTTAGTTAGACGAAAATCTAAAGTGACGATTGGTCACTAATCCTATAGTAACGTTAAGCTAGGTGAGATAATTGAATTGATCCTAAATTAAAGGGATCTATATTCCTAGTTTTCGTATAATTCGCGCATCTCGCTGTTGTTCCACTTATATAGTTCATATTGAGACATTACCTTCTTGAATTTAGGTGAACTAGTGTTGTTAATTTGGCTGATCAATAAATAAGTTGATTTTGAACATATCTGGTATTCATTTCCTTCCTCCCACACATCCAGGTGGGCAAGAGATAGGGGATAATCCCTCATAAATTCTCTGGAAAGTAAGTAGAAGAGATTTGGAACCTCAAGACCAATTAAATTTTTCAACTTCAGGTAGCACAACTGATTTCTGGATTTTCAAGTCAAAAACAGTATGGACGACCTGTAAATTTCTTAAGCAGTAAGAAAACTATTCCACACAGCACACAATTGATTAAAGTTGGTGACTATATGCTACCTTTATCAAAAAAAATCTGTACACATTACCGTTTGGGATCTAGAAAAGCACTTGAGAAGAGAACAAGATCAGTTTGCACAGCTTGCAGTGTCCCACTACATATTAATCCCCATTTCCTGAAATTTCATGAGAAGTTTTATGCATAAATTGTTTAATTTTTTATTACAAAATATATCTAATTAGCACGCTTTATTAGCTTCTACGTGTGTTATAACGGAATCTTTGAACTAGAATTACCTTACTGTGAAATGTCAGATTAATTCGAAATTTTGTACACTTGTCAAGGGCCAATGACAATACAATAATTTACACTTTCGCCGCAAATGTTCTGATCAGGTCTCACTGGAAAAACTATTTCATTTCCAGATTTGGGAGTAATTTACTTAGATTCCATTTCCAGATTTGGTGACTAATTCCAGATTTGGTGAGTAAAAGATTTAAATTATAAATTCTGAAACGAAAGTGCCTTCTCATGGTTAGCACAAATACAACAATAAAAAATGCTCTTTATGTGTGAAAAGGGAAGAATGCGTTGGTTGATTCTAAGTAAATTTAAAAATCAGAATATATTTACCTATGATGTCAATGGGTGTTTCAGATTAAAAAACGACGCGGATTCAAGATTTGTATCAATGGATAAGAAAATTTTTTTAAAACTAAAAAAACACGCTTTTATTATAATTGAACTAAAAAGGGAAAAAAATATTATTTTTAAAAAACAAAACACACACACACAAAAAAACGCCTTTAGTTAATAGAACTAAAAAAACAAAAGAAATAAACATATATGAAGAATTATTTTTACTTTAGTTCGATTTTTTAATTATGAAAGAGTGTTTTTTAATTTTCTTAAACTATAACTTATTTTTAGTTTCTTTTGTAGATTTTAGTATTTGCAAATGATTTCTTTCATAAACA
The DNA here is from genome assembly GCA_019973935.1 of Trichonephila clavipes. Taxonomy (NCBI): domain Eukaryota; kingdom Metazoa; phylum Arthropoda; class Arachnida; order Araneae; family Nephilidae; genus Trichonephila; species Trichonephila clavipes. Next base: position 33,228 of record BMAU01010742.1, on the reverse strand, counting down.
TCATGAAATGCGATCTAAAAATATAAAATGTCCTACCTTTGAATATCTCCCACGCTGTAAAACATGGTTCCCACCTAAAAAATGGTCTTAAAAGTCAAAATAATTTTCGGCCATACGCTAAATGCTTTTTTGTAAATTTTTCAATTCTCTATTTTTATAACTTCATTGAATCGGCTTTGTTATGAAATTGTTTTATTTTGTAATGCATTTTTTGTCTAGTAACTTATTTGTTTTTGTTATTTCATTATATTTCGTAACTTTTGTGTTGTAATTTCCTTATTTCGTAACTTTTGCTCTGTTATTTACTTTCTATTTTATTTATCTCATTTTGTTTGTCCCTTCTGTAAGCCCCATGTGATACTTGTGGTGCACGAGAGTTATTTGATCTGTCTTCAATAAAACAAGTAATATAAAAAAAATTTAAGCCAATTCCTACTTTGAATGGATGCATAGAAAGTATTTTATTAATGATTGGAATTTTGAATAAGACATATATATATATATATATATATATATATATATATATATATATATATATATATATATATATATATATATATATATATAGGGAGAGAGAGAGTGAACTAATAGTTGGAATTGAAAAAAGAGCATGATTTGTCTGCATTGTTGTAACAATGCAAACCCGATTTGGCTAGTTTGGCTAAAAAAAAGTTTTCGATGCCAACTTTTGTATTTGTTTTCCCAGTTACATTGTTACAACAATAGAGGCGAATCTAAGATGGCGTCAGAAACCGGTAAACCAGTAAAAATGAAACCAACATGGCTGTATCTGTAATTCTTTAAATAATTAGTTTCAGTCAATTAATTTAATTTAATTATAATTAAATTGTCGTATTCTTATCCAAAACAATAGTGTATAGAAAATTTCAGCTCAAATGAGCGCTTTCAAATGTGAGAAAAAAACCTTTTCAAGTTTTGACACAAGTCGCCAAAATGGTCACTAAGTCTCAAAATGATGCCAACGTGGCTGTATTTGCAATTCTTTGAATAATTAAACTTTTAATCAATTAATTTTTATTAATTATAATAAAAAAATACCTGTATTGTCATCCAAAAAATCATATATATCCTTTTAAGACGAATTATTTTTTATCGTTAAATATTAAATTCTTCTGGTTATTAATACTATATTGACCCCAATGACATCGAAAAAAATAATAATAAAATTCCCTCCCCTCTCCCTGGAACGTAGAAGGTACCTGCACGATCGTTGCGATCTGGTCTTTATCTGTGAAGCAGGTTACCTATGGAATTTTAATTTTTAGCTCTAAGTTGATAGAGAAACAATTTTAATTTAATTAATTGTTACAAATAACGAAATGATATATATATATATATATATATATATATATATAATAAATTCGTTTATTAACGCATTATTTATTTGCTGTGAAAATCTTGAAACATGTTTTGTTTTGACAAGTATAAATAAACATTAAATTTTTCACATGTTTTTGAACTGTTTTTGTAGTTTTCAAATCTGCACTTGCGAGGCTTTTTGAAATGTCATCAACACATCGAATTGGCTTTAAAGTGCCACGCCTTTTTATCCTGGAAAGCCCAGGGATAAAAAGGCGTAACATGTATAGAAGGTAGATCATAACATTTTAATCTTTTTGCGAATAGAATCTCTCTCTCTCTCTCTCTCTCTCTCACAAATACTGTTATCTTCATCAGTTAAAATAAAGCTTTTGTTAGTAGGTGGAGAGAGGCTGCTAAAGCTTCAACTATCTCTAACTTGAATTATAAGCGATCCACACACACACATTTTGATTTTGGAGGAATTTTGTTTGATATTGCACTAGTTGGCACTGAAACCAAGAATTTACAATAGTTAAAAACAATTAAAATGAGTGGGCTCAAGATACTTCTATGTTAAAGAATGATCCAAAATTGTCTTTCCCTTTCAAATATTTCTTATGTTTTTCTTCGTTGTTCCATTTGTGTGAACTTGATTCCTTCCATTATACATGATTCATATTTGTTCTACAGCATTGTCATCATTTGTAATATTTCTAAGTTCTGATTCAAGTTCAATCTGATTTATTCATCAAATAACTGCAAAAATCCTTCTTGTGGTGGAGAATTCTTTCTCCCTTTGAACACCTAAAAAAGGTTTTTGGTTAAAAGTTAGCAATAAAGTATTCCATGAAAACATTAAAATGTTGCAGAAAGAATTTCATTATTTAAAAATATATATATTTAAAACCACACTATGCAAACTCCACCGGAAAACCGGAGATATTTTTAGTGGTGAAGAGATATGGATGCAGATATCTGTGTGAAGAATGAAAATGCTTTTATCAAATGTGTGAAATAGAAATTAATTGCATAAAAGAGTCAGAGAAAGAAAAAAAAGGGACTCGTCCATGGTAACCCCCCATAATATGGTTTTAACTATATAATAATATATTTTCGTTTTTATTTAGGCTTCTATCAACATTATTGAAACAGGAAAATATTTAGGCTTTATCACATGGCAAGAATTTGCCTCTTCATAGCACCAGTGACTCACCCCAACCCGCACGATCGTGTGGTAACGAAAATCGAGTCTTAGAAACAACATTAATGAAGCGAAATATAATTCATATTTTTTCCATTTTACAATTATTTAAACATTAATATAAAATTTGTATCCAAGCAATTAGAAATATTTCGATAATTAATTTTTCTACGACTGATACAAAAGAAGATGTGTTTTTCGTTGTATTTGAAAACAAAGCTAGATTTGCCGGCTGAAAGTAAAATATGGACCGAAACCATCGTCTGTTGATAAAAGTAATATTTACACTCTGCAAACCACTAATCGCTGGATTCGATTTCTTTACACGCTGACTCTTCTAGAAAGAAAACGTACAAATAGACTAACCCGCACGATCGTGCGGGTTGTGTCTTAAAGGGGTATAAAATTTCAGCTCAATTTTCTGAGTTATTTAAAAATGTATTTCATTAACAATTGAAAATTTCTACTAAGATAAATAAATAAATATATAGAGAAAGTGAGCTAATAGTAGGTATTTGAAAAGTACTTTTAATGTAACAAAAAACGGCACTATTGAGACTTAATTCTGACAGAATTGGCTATCGATAGATAATAAGTAAGTACCAAATTTATTTTAAACTCTTAAAATCAATTTTAACTCTAAATACATATAATTCAACGTTTTATATATTTATTTTTTACGTAAAATTCATTTGTTTCATTTTCATTTACAACCTTAAATCATTTCATAATTAAGTAGGCTTAGGAATACATAGAATGAACAAGCTTATTATTTTAACTGTTTGTAAGGAGTAATAAGATAAAAAAAAACCCCAAGAATAATGTTCATAACATTTATCGTTATAACAAAAAAGTATTTATATTCACTAACACATTTCCAAACTCATTATAAAATATTTCTCAACCTAATCTTGGGAGCTTTGTCTTTCATCCCTAAGGCATTATAATGCAGCCAACTCTTGAAAAAGACATTTTTGTATAACAAATCCAATCTCAGAAAAATCTTTTGTGTACATTATTGTATCCTCCTTCAATAGAGATTCTTAATAATGCCGCTTCATGAATCTTTAACCAATTCTAGGCTTTTAAAATATATGATCCTTTTACATTTTAAAAGAATACGAAGCAGCGTTGAATAATTTCTTGAGCACATGAATACATTATTCGGAATGAGTTTTATAATGAAATTTTACTTAACAAAATGTATTATTAAAGATATTAATCATCAAGTTTTTTCTCTGAATTTAATTTATTATGAAGAATAATGTAATTCAGAGAGAAACTATGAAAGTTATAACTGTATCAACTGGTTAAGAAGTATTACAAATTCAAATACATTCTTTAACCGGTGGCTTTTTTATTTTATTATTTCTTAAGTGATTCCTAACTATATATATTTTCTGTTCAGTATGAATTTAAAAAATATGAGGCCTATCGCCAATAGCGTTCTTGTGACTAAAATGCGACATTAATAATTAATTAGTCAAACAAACCCACTTCGGAAAAGTAGCTGGTTCGACTCTCGGTTTTATCAAGCCGCATTGATGGTGGTAGAGTGAGCGGTTTCAAACTGCTGGAACGCCCTTCTTAGAAAAACCACACAAAATTATAATATAATCTCTAATAGTCCTAATATGGGGAGAGCGAGTATATCAAAAAATCTAAATAAAAGGTTATTTTAAAATTACACTTCTACTGAAAGGTAGCCACAAAAATATATTACATTTCTGAAATAGTAGTAATAAAATACAATCGGATCTCTCTCTCTCTCTCTATATATATATAACGTAGTCACTAAATCCCGGAATAAAAGCCCGTTATACGGAAGATTCGTTATAGAGTTTCAATTTCCTCCAGTATCATATATATATAAGACGATTTGTTGTCTGTTTGTCTGTTCCCTTTTATAACTCAAGATCTAGATACTAAATAACGTGAAATTCGGTGCAGGTACACAAAAAAATTACATCGAGGAAGGTTCTTAAATAGGTCTTGGCATTCATAATTCTCCAAATTTTTAAAATTTAATTTTTAAGTGATTTTCCAGTGTTATGACGTCATACGTTGTCACGTTTCTCACTAAGTGAATAATTTATACTTTTACATGCAGTTTTTATGATTATTATTTTTTACAGAAGTGCTATGTTTATCGGTTGGAATATTTATTCAATTTTTTTCATTCTTTGATATTTAATTAGGATTACTTCTCTTTGAATAAAATCATTTTTATGATTATTCTTTAACAACTAAAATTTTGTTTTGTTGTTTTGGCAACATTTAGGTATTATCGCGGGATGTTTATGTGTGTGATTTAGCTTACAAATTACAACTTACAATTTCAGTATTTTTCCGGAGAATTTATTTATTTCTTTAGAATGCGAAGGTTATAATTTTGAAAAACTAAAAACTCTTATTGATAATGGTATTTCAGTTCTTATTACTGCGATTAACATAAGTATAGTATTTCCGTTTTCGTTATATAAAAATTAATAATATTTTGCAATTTTATGTGTCTTTATTTTAACCTTTAAGGGTATACTATTGGCTTCAGTGCATAAAATTGCCTTGCAGAAAATCAAACTTGGGTAATTATACTGCCCAAGCAAAAGCAGTGTTGGTAGTAATTACATATCAAACTGGAATAGGCATCAGAGAATGCGCAAAACAGACAAATGGCTTAAATATCTGTTGAGGAAGCAGGTAGTCGTAGGATAAATTATTTTTGGTACTTATGTACTATCCTAACAATCTCTCAACGTTCCAAATAACTTGCGAAGTTGGAACCACGATTTCGCATGTCGTATAAATATATACTGAATTGTGAGTCATGTGCTTCGTTTCATATAATGTCGCCAATAGGTTGCGGTTATATGTAAGTACCTTATTTTTTCAAATTATGCTTTTGCATTGATAATGTTTGTTCAGTTCTTTTTATGTCAGTTAATGTTAGTATTGTACTTCATTTTTCAATTTATTTTTATGCTCGGGATATATATACTTTAGATAATTTTTTTAGTACTTGCGTATTATTGCACAATCGCCAACGTTCAAGACAACTCGCCACTGTGGCAATCCCAACTTTGTATGCGTTGAATTGGCAATCATGTGCTTCATTTTGTATAATATCACCAATAGGTTGCGATAATACATAAGTACCTCTAATTCTATACATTACTATAACATTAGACTGGTCCCAACATACCAATTTGGCGTGATTTCAAAATCATGCCAAAAATGAGTATGTTGAGGGAAGCAGGTAGTCGTAAGATAAATTATTTTTGTTACTTTATGTACTATCCTAACAATCTCCAACGTTCAAAATAACTTGCCAAGTTGGCAACGCCGATTTCGCATGTCATATATATGCTGAATTGTGAGTCAGTGCTCCGTTTCATATAATGTCGCCAATAGGTTGCAGTTATATGCAAGTACCTTATTTTTTCAAATTATGCTTTTGCATTGATAAAGTTAGTTCAGTTCTTTTTATGTCAGTTAATGTTAGTATTGTACTTACATTTTTCAATTTATTTCTATGCTCGGCATATATATACTTTGGATATTTTTTTTATTTAGTACTTACGTATTATTGCACAATCGCCAACGTTCAAGACAACTTGACACTTTGGCAATTTGTATGCGTTGAATTGGCAATCATATGCTTCATTTTGTATAATATCACCAATAGGTTGCGATAATACATAAGTACCTTTAATTCTTTTCGTTACTATAACATTAGACGGGCCGCAACATACCAATTTGGCGTGATTTCAAAATCATGCCAAAAGTGAGTATGTTGAGGAAGCTGGTAGTCGTAAGATAAATTATTTTTATTATTTATGTACTATAGTAACAATCTCCAACGTTCAAAATAACTTGCCAAGTTGGCAACCCCGATTTCGCATGTCATATATATGCTGAATTGTGAGTCATGCGCTTCGTTTCATATAATGTCGCCAATAGGTTGCGGTTATATTTAAGTACCTTATTTTTTCAAATTATGCTTTTACATTGATAGAGTTAGTTCAGTTCTTTTTATGTCAGTTAATGTTCGTATTGTATTTCATTTTTTAATTTATATTTATGCTCGGGATATATATACTTTGGATTATTATTAATTTTAGTATTGATAAATTGCGCAATCGCCAACGTTCAAGACAACTCGCCACTTTGGCAATCCCAACTTTGTATGCGTTGAATTTGGCAATCATGTGCTTCATTTTGTATAATGTCACCAAAAAGGTTGCGATAATACATAAGTGTTTTAATTTGTACACATTATAATATTAGATCATTGTCAACACCAATTTGGCGTGATATAGGTTGCGGTATATGTAAGTACCTTTATTTTTTCAAATTATGCTTTTACTGATAAAATTAGTTCAGTTATTTTTATGTCGCTTAATGTTAGTATTGTACTTGATTTTTCAATTTATTTTTATGCACGGGATATATATTTCAGATAATTTTTTATTTAGTACTCACTTATTATAAATAACAAATATAACGTTCTTTAGCTTGCTCACGCCACTTGGTAATCCCAACCTTTGTATGCGTTGACTGGCAATCATGGGTTTCCATTTTGTATAATGTCACAAATAGGTTGGGTGATAGTAGGGAAATATCTTTTTAATTCTGTACATTAATATAACATTAGACTGGGTGCAACATACCAATTTGGCGTGATTTCAAAATCGTACCCAAAACTGGGAAAACCAACCTACCATTATGAAATTAATATTAGGAAACATTATCTTAGCCTGTTTTATCTTTCCTCCACAAATCCTCAATTAATTTCAGTATATAATTTTTGGTGTTTTTTTTTATATTTTAGTATACTTCCTTTTTATTTTTGGCGATTATGTTCTGCAAATATTTTTTACACATTACGATGTCTTTAGCAAATTCATCAGTGTTATTTTCTTAAATATTTTTTATCTGTTTTTGGCAATTTTCAAAATTTTGTTTGATGCCTTTCTGAAATGCAAAATAAATAATTTACAATTATATGATGTGTTTGTACAAAAATCTTTATACAGATTTATTCAAAATATTGAGTCTTCTTTTTTATTTTTGATATCTTTTTAAGGTTCAATTTTATGTTATAACTAGCTATACCCAGCTAATTGTTGCTGTGGCTCAGTCAGCTTTAAAAGACTGGTACACCATAAAGTATGTCATGAGGCTTACAAAAGTAATAATACACAAGAATTCAAACAAATGTATATCTATATACATATAAGACGCATTTGTTGTCTGTCTGAATAAACTTTCTCTTTCACACTACATGATTTGGACAAATTTTTCAAAATTTGTGTGTGTTAGTAATTAATTATAGCGCTATAATTTTAATTGAATAGGCAGATATTGCTTTTTAAGTATAAAAATAATTATAACTAATGTACTGTATTTTTGGAGTGAGGGAATATTAACGTCGCACTGTTCAGCTACACGAGGGCTTTTGGCGACGGATCACGTAATCTTGAACCATGGTCAAGTGACGTGTACAACAGCTGAGCTGGCACCCCCTTCTCCTATACCATGCTACACCAATTTGCTTGGGAATATTCTATCAATACTTATCTGGAATATTCTTTGAAATCCACTCTTCCAAGATATATGACAGCACGGGCTCTATGATGAATATTTTAGGGGAAGGCGAATAGTTTTGTAGCAGATATTGCGTTTTCAGCTGACGGTGTTTTCAGTGGATTGCGCAAAGATTATCATTTTTGTCGTAAAAATGGTTAATGTCAAAATTTAAGTGTCTTATGTTTTTGTATGTTTATGGAGACCTTAGAAAACGATTTGACTATTTATTTTTAGTGAACTGTGTATATATTTAATTTTACAGTGGAATATCTTTAATTTTTTTAATTTATTAGCTCTAACGGTTAAATTTCGATAAGTGGAATATTTTGTTTATGTATGTCCCTTAATTTTTCAATGTAAAAAAATTCGACTACAAAAAAATATTGCATGAAAAGAGTACAGTAAATGTAATGCGGTAGATAAAGCATTAACGTGCATCGCTCTCCTACACGGCGGGTGCTAAAAGCTCTAATAAAGTTTGAGCTATGAGAGTCGCTGAACATTTTCGAACTTGACTCTATCGTCAACATTTCACTATGTGTTTCATTGAATCGCCATTTGTTATTTAAGAAACGGCGTTGCTTGCGAATATTACAATTTTAACATAAAATAAATTCAACAGAAAGTAATATTAGTGTATGACACATTCAGATATAAATTATTTACAATATTTAAGCGTCACAAAACTTTTAACAATGTGTGTTACTTTTGCTGAGCAGAGATCAGCTTAGGGAGGTATTTTCAAAAATCGACCCTCAAGAGTGTTACGAGGGAGTTATAAATATAAAAAATCCTTTTTATCAGCTATTAGATCTACAGACTTAAAATTTAAAGAAGGTATTTTTTTCTTTCATTTTTTTCTTCAGCTGAGATATGCAAAAGCTTTTTTTTTTTTGTTTTTAATTTGCAATTCACTTAAAATTAACTCATTAAAAACTTCTTTATCCTTCAATCTGTGTTGTTTAATTTTTCAGTTCACCCGTGCGAAGAACGGGTATACAACTAGTACTTTATAAACCACATAAAACAAATATATTTTAAATTCATAAACACTATATATTAAAAAAAAAGTAATTATTCACACCTTTTTTAAAATAATTATATGTTTATTTTATATAACTTACCCATTAAAAAAGAAAAGTAAGTAAAACAAGAAAAAGAATGTTCAAGAGTTCACCGTATTTTTCAATATTAAGAAAATAATTTTATACTAAAATTAATGAATTTTAAGGACATTTTTATAATTTAAACCATTCAATTAATATTAAACATACATTATCTTATAACTGGGACACGGGACAACTCGACAAAGGGTGAAGGAGGATATCGAAGATGTTTCTAGTGAACTGGGGGGTTCAAGGTTGGATGAAACGCCAGGGGGAATTCTATTGCTCTCGGCAGTGGGATCTAATAAAACTAGTGCAAGATTTATGACTACCATAAAAGTGTTAAAGAGAAATAACTTGAAATTTTTTCTGAAATACTTTAAAAAGGAACAAAAATTGAATCACAAAAAAAAAGTTCGTTGTATAAAAATGCACTTCGCTATAAGAATTGTTTACGAAAATCGTGAAATGTTCTTGGTTCTAGAAAAAGTTCGTTTACGTAGAAAAATTCGCAATATGAGAGGTTCGACTGTATACTTTTACACTAATATAATAAATGGATCAGAACTGCACAATGTGTATTTGATAATTTATTAATCAATACTAAACATTAAAGACAAGTTTCATATCTATTTGAGTTGGGAATATAAATAGTATACGAAACACTTCTGTTCTAGTGCAGAAAATTCATCACCCACCCATGCAAACTGCAGAAAATTCAAAGAGATTTATTACTAAATTGTCTTTGGATTTTTTGCCATTTGACGTGACATCTATGAAGATTTCTTCGTCAGCTATTGAGATCCCTTTTCGTATCAAGGTATCTGGGTAAATGATAACCTTTGTACTTTCTTTAATTAAAAATTATTTTGCAATCTATTCCAATTTCAAAATTAGAAAAATAAGTAACATAATACTTATCCTGTTTCTTAAAGTATCTATCACTTAAAAGTAAATTATACAAAAGTTAATACTTATCTTGATAACTTTTAAAGCTTATGAGTAAGTCGTCTTTAGATTTAGCGCCCGTGTAAGTTATTATTGCATTGAATACATTGTTATTGTATAGGGGATCGCGATGAAAATTTTTATTGAAAAGTGGGTCGCAAATATTGAAAATTTGAAAGCACCGTAGTGGAGGATTTTCTGCGTGTGTGTGACTAACCGTACCTGCAATTTGTAAAGTCACTAACTCGTTAATATCTTAATAAATTGTCGAACGTCATTGGTTTATCTATTATGATTACTTAGAAATACAGTCGAAACTCTATATTGCGAATTTTTCTATACAGCGAACTTTTTCCTGGAAGCTTGAGCATTTCACGATTTTCTTCGTAAAATAACTTCTCTATAGCGATGTACATCTTCTATATAACAAACTTTTCTTTTGTGATGCAGTTTTGTTCTCCTTTTTTTAAAAAATTTCTGAAAAAATATATTTCAGAGATTAATCTCTCTTTAAGATATCCGACTACGTTTGGAACCGTGATTTTAAAAGGCACATAAATGGATATTTTCATGATATTTAAATTGTCACTTAGATTAGAATATATATGTATAAAAAATTGTTTTATGGACATTTTGACAAAAAAATTATTTAAATACAATTTTTTCGGCAAAATATTAACTTAGAGTAACATTTTTTCAAATTGTTCTCCTTTTGTGAAAAATGCTTCTTATAAAAATATTTTTGCCTGCATATAGCTCAGACCTCTGTACAGAGGCTCAACTATCAATTTTGAAAACTTCACGTTATTTTCAGAGTTACAACCATTTTTGAAATAAATAACGGCGTTTTTTTCTTAAAACTTCTCCCCTCTGTTGTCGTAAAACATGGATAAACCCACTTCTAAGTTATATATTTCAAAAATTCTAGCCTCTGTACAGAGGTCTGAGCTATATAAAGGCAAATATTATTAGAAGCATTTTTCACAAAGGAATATTTTTGAAAATGGGTCATTTTATGTTCGTTTTTTTTTTTGTCAAAATATTGTACTTAATTTTTTATTGTAATACTATTCTTAAAACAATTTTATATACATTTTTCTAATCTAAGTGACACTAAATATCATAAATATTATCCATTTATACACTTTTTGCAAAATCCCGTTTCAAAACGTAGTCCGGATACCTTAATACATTTTATGGTAATCATAAATCTTGAACTGATTTTAGATCCTATAATTTGCTGAGAGCAATAGAGTTCTGGACGTTTCATCCAAGAAGTACAACCTTTAACCCCCCATTGCCTAGTTCACTAGAAACATCTTCGATATCCTGTTTCACCCTCAGTGGAGTTGTCCCGTGTCCCCGTGTTGTAATTATAAAATAATGTATGTTTAATATTACTTGTATGCTTTAAATTATAAAATGAGAATCCCGGAGAAGACATGGATGTTTGTAAATGTATAGTGTCTCCGCGGCATGGGGGGGTACTCTAAATAGCTGTGGAGCCTCAAGTCCTCTCATGAGGTTCGTAGAAGGGGAAGACAGGTGGGAGGCCGCTGACCAGCCCCAGAGTGTTATCCCTCTAAATTGGGGAGGAATCGAGCCAAATCGTTCTGTCACCTGTATGGTGCTCAAAGCTACTGCTAACGACAGTCGTCACTTAGCTTTTGCCATGATGAATTTCGTGGGGCCGCAATCTGGTCTTTGCCGATCAGGTGGCATTAGTTACAACAACAAATTATAAAATGTCCTTAAAATTCATTTTTATAATAAAGTTATTTTCTTAATATTGAAAATACAGTGAATTCTGCGACATTCTTTTTTTTTTTTCTTGTTTCCCTTGCAGTTTTTCTCTCTTCCCTTTTGATGAATAAGATATATAAAATAAACATATATTAATTTTAAAAAGATGTGAATAATTAATTTTAATATATAGTGTTTATGAATTTAAATTTTTTGTTTTATGTGGTTTATAAAGTGTATTAAAGATGAACCTCTATATAACGAATTTTCCATATAACGAACTCTTTCCGGGATTTAGCGACTTTGTTAATAGAGATCCGACTGTATTTTTAAAAAGTATTTTGTAAACAAAAATATTTTGAAAAAAGATTTTAGTCGATATTTATATATATATATATATATAGCTTTTGCAGGTGATATTCGAACTAATTTTTTACTTACATTCTGGCACTTTCTCTGTAGTTTTTGATGTTTCATTTTCCCAAAATATAATGGTCATGACATCCTAGGGGTCAAGCTTAGGCATTCATGACCGGCGTGTTGGGAAGACCTGCCTTGCAGAAGGGGCTGATGCATGTTAAATGTGTCGAGGCTCAAACATCCTCCCGTTGGTGTGGTGTGGAAGAGAACAAGAAGAACAACTTAATAATTACCAGTAACCCCATGAACTTGTCATAGATTAAATTATATACGAAGATTAACATTTATCTTGACAATTTGTACTGTTTATAATTAATTCGCTTAACTACCGCTTCAAAGTTACGTGATTCGCTTTCAATGCCAACCGTTTTCCAAGTAGGCACGTGTATGCGATGTATTTTGTCGGGGGTAAGAAATAAAGAAGCAAATACCGTAAAATTCGGCGTGTAACGTGCACCCATGCTTTCAAGCTGCATTTTTTAATTTTTAGGTATATAAGATGTTATCTCAGACTTTTGAAAAAATCTAGTATACTTCTAGAACAATCCTTTAAATTCATTAGGCATGTCATTTCTTTTAAATAAAGAGTATTACGATCTATATAGGAGTCTAATTTTGTAATGCTCATTTCTTTTTATTTTTTGAAGCTATCGTTTTTATATCCGGTGTACAACATGCACCCGTAAATTTCAATCACATTTTTGTGCTCAAAGTGCGCATTATTCGCCGGGATTTTACGCTAATCTGAAATAAGTAAATATGTCACAAACACAGTCAAGGTCCTTTTTTTGCATTCTAAAGCATTCTGATTAATTTATGGACATCAGCGAGCAGAAAAGATCATGCTTTGGAAAGACGTATACATACGGCCGGAGAAATTAATGCTTTGGCTAAGCGAGGAAGTTGATATACGCCAGTGGCATTTAAGAAGTTAAAAGTCATATTGTAGCTTTAAAGGCAAGGTATAGTATTATTGAATTAAATACACTGTTATTGTATGAGGGGGCGTGATGAAAATTATGATTGAATATTGGGTTGCGAATATTGAAACTTTGAGATGCACTGACTAACATTATAGCCCTTTCTCTGTAGTTTTTGATATTTCATTTCCACAAAATATAATGGACGCAGAGTCCTAGTGGTTAGGTCTCGAGCTTATGAGATACTTTGCCAATAAATCTCGACTGACTTTATGGTGCTGCGTTATTGAACGCTCATTCTCTAATTTTTTGATTCTATATTTTCACAAAGTATGACCCATTAGATTCCCAACACGTAAAAATGTTGGTTAGAGTTGTATAATGGATGTTTCATATTGTCTAATTTCTCAAACACACACAATTGCGCACTTGCTACCTCCAATATGTTTTTTTAATTTTAAATCATTGTTGTTGTTACTGCCTGATCAGCAGTGCCAGATCGAGACCCACGAAATTCCTCGTGGCAGGGGGCTAGTTTTCATTTTTTGTTGTTAGCCGTAACTTTGAACACCATGTAAGTCGTAATGATCTTACCCCTGGGGTCGCTTTCTCATCATCTTGTCTACCTAAAGCTGTAGGAGGAAACGATGAATGTATGTGACCAAGACTATCCAAGATAAATCTAATTTATTATTATCGAAGATAATATTCCAGAACAAGTAATTTATAAAGGAGACCCTTGGAGTAATACAAAGAAAGCAACAACCTTATGTGAATAAGCACACAAAATCCGGATAGATTAACTTAAATCACCTTTCTTAATAATTCTAAATTCACTAATTATTCTAGTAGCTAAAATCCGTCATTTAGTCACGATGCGTAATTCTAATTCTATCATAGTAACACTGCTTTCAGCGGCTCCGCTCCTTCTGATCTACGATTATTAAACTTTAATTATATATACACTAACTAATTGGCATCTCATGGTTTTTTCTTCAGAGAGATGGCTGTGAAATAAACACGACTGCTGGCCCCAAGAGGATTAGTAGTTGAAAATCTCGTAAAGCCCCGTCGCAAAGTGACAGTACGATTTGGCTTGATCTCCTCCGCCATTGTTGAAGAACATCCTGGGGTACGGTCAGAGTTTTATTTCTTAGCGCATTCATTTGACTCTCTTACAGTAGAACTTAGCCACCCATCCGGTACAGTGGCTAGGGATGCTGACTGCTGTGCCCTAAGGTCTGAGCTCGATTCCCAGAGATGGCATGGATGCTTGTAAATGTATAGTCCCTTTGTGGCACGGAGGTACTCTAAATAGCCGTCAGGCTGGGGTTCTCTCGTGAGGTTGGTGGAAGGGGAAAAGAGGTGGTAGACCCCTGACATCCTCAAAAGTGTTCTCCTCAAAATTGGGGTGGAACAGGGCCAAAACGTACTGTCACCTGCATGGTGCTCAAAAACGGCTAACGACATGCGTACATCTAGCCCTTTATCGCGAAGAATTTCGTGGTCCTCGATCTGATAACGCCAAACAGGTGGCATTAGTAACAACAATAACAGAACTTAGATTTTCAACAGCAAAATAACAGTCCTTGTAGCAATCTTGTACATAAAATAGCAATTATACATATAGTCAACAAATCAGTGCATCACAAGTATATATGTGGTACGCGCATACGTGTTTTAATCTTTTTAATCCAAGTACACATGGAGTACCTGTTCATTAAATCAGTGGGTCCGAAAGTCTTGTGGGCTGAATCACAAGCGCAGGGGACTGGAGAATATTTCCCTCCCCTTCAGTTCCATGCCTAAATTGTGGAGGTGGAAATCGGTGGTGTCGCCATCTAACGTCCCTTCGGGGAATTTCGCCGAGCTAATTCGTACTGTTACCTGTATGATAATCAAGGCCAAGGCCAACGACAGGCGTACTTCTAGCCCCTTGCCACGATGAATTTCATGGGCCTCGATCGGACTACATCAGACAGGTGGCATTAGAAACAACAACATTATTTTTAATGCATACTCGAAAACGCATTGATGTGGTAGTATGGAAACCACTAACAGTTATAATAATAAAATACCAAGTAGCTTTTGAACACACACATTAAATTAATTAAGCCGCGTGATCTTTACATGGAGTAGCGTAGAAAAAAGAGCAATGATGTTCTGGCTCTTGTTTCATCCACATTATTCGACATTAATTCACACTTATGTTGAATAATAAGCCGTTATCATAAGAAAAGAACTAAACTCACGACTCTTACATAATAAATGCAAAACTCACGCAATTAAAAACTTACGTTTAACTTGTACTTGTTGCTCAACTAGCAAAATTTAGGGAAATTTTAAATTTAATAATTGAGTAGATGTTAAAATATTAAGATTCTTCAAGAAGCATTACAATATTTAAGGAAAATTCTAATTATAAGTGCAATTTTAAATCAAGTATATTTGCTTACCAATGGGCGTTATTATTTGTGACAAATCTGTACTTTTTGAACGAAAGTTTCTTCAGAAAGCAAAAGTTGGTAACAGCGATGCGTATCAGCTTATTGGCTGAAAACGCACGGTTGAAATTGTTAGCTGTCTATGACGTCACAGGAATATAGCCCAATGGGTGAGTGTTTATTAGCAGTAAACAAATTTGGTTCATCAAAAAGGCCCAATGTCTGTTTGATTTTGTATTTTATTCAAATTTTTGGAGAGATCTTAAGTAAGGACATGAAAAATACTCGAAAGCCCATCCCCGGTAAAAAGTAAAATCATATTAATGAGGACATAGTGACTTACATTCCAAAGTTTAGTGGAGTCTTATTTAATAATTGTATAATAGTATAATAGTAATTTAATAACTTATTCGAAATTCAAGCTAAAATACTAAGGATTACTTTAAACTTCTTGCTATTTTACGTTGATAAGAGCATTATACTACAGTCGGGGTGGGCATTAAGTCAATCGCGATCAACCGGTAGACCGCAAGAAAATTTGGGGAACCGCTTTCACATGTGTATGCTAAAAGAAGCACAGGTGTAAGCAATGGAAACATCCGTGAATAAAAGTGATACTTTCGAGTTGAGTTGAGTTAATATTAACGTCGCACTGTTCAGCTACACGAGGGCTTTTGGCGACGGACCACGTAATTTTGAACCATGGTCAAGTGACGTGGACGACACCTTGGCACCCCCTCCTAACTACCACACCACACCAACGGGAGGACGTTTCAGCTACAGATTTAACGTGCATCGCTGCCCTACACGGCGGGTCTTTAGTGGTACTGGGATCGAACTCATGACATGCCTGCCATGGTTGGATACCTTAACCACTGGGCTACCGCAGCCCTGTGATACTTTCGAATGCGCCTCTTAAGCATTAAAATATAATAACAGCTGCCAATTTTTTACGCATAGAATTCTATATTCTGATAGTATGTGGTAGCTTTATTAAAGTTCTATAAGGCTTCGAATTCTTTCAAAATCGTTAAATGATGAATCTCTCAAATTTTCAGAGGTCAAATTGTGAGAGCCCGTCTAGCTGGAGCAAGTGTGAGCAAAGTTTTTAGAGGTGTCTTAAGTCATGACTGATTACATACAGCGCAGTAAGACAAGCTCGGCAAAAGCACAATAGTGGATGGAAAGAGAAAAGAGACGGGCGAGTATTAAAGCAGATTGTAACATCTAAAAAGCGAACAACTGGAGCAAAAGTGACCGTGGAGCTATATCAGCATCTAGGTTCTCCAGTGTCGATAATTACAATTAGAGGGCACACACTCATAAATAGAACATTTACGGTTGATCAGCATTTCCCTAAGTCTCTTATCACAGATTTTAATCACAAATGTTATTTACAATGGTGTCACACTTGCAAAACCTGGTCGATTGGTACATAGAATGAAGCAATATGCTCTGACACGAATCGTCTTTCCTATTTTTCCCTACAACAGAACGATTGCACGTTTGGAGGACACCTGCACAAGTGTATGGTTGTGAATGTCTCCTTCCAACAGTCAAATATGGTGGTGTATCTGTCAATATGCACAGCCGTGTCGTGGTTTTCTACTAGACCAATCGTATCGATGAAAGGAATGATCACTGGGGAGAAGCAGAGAGAAATTTTAACTGATCAAGTCCAACCAATGATACAAACTTTGCTTCCAGGATGATGGAATTTTCCAGGCTGATACGTACCTACTCCCCACCCTACCCCGATGACTAAAGGGGGAAGACGAACGTTGATGAGCTCTTCCCGCGATAATTCGGGATGGCTAGTGAAACATCACCCCACATCTCACTCATCTGGGGTATTGGATCCTTGTTTTGATGTTACTTCCCACTGTAATTCATTTAACATTACTCTTTCGCTTTACCAATCTGAGTGAATCTACATTTTCCCTGATGGATATAATTACGACAACATATCATTTCCGTTTCACAAACGACCACTTACAATTCATTGTTAAGATTACAGAAGGTTGTTTGTACTTTTTGGAAACGATTTTGTAATTCATTTTCTCATTTGAATTTTGAGATAAAACTTTGGCAACTGCAATTAATTATCTGCTACGGTTTTCTTTTGATTGGAATGTAAAATAAAAGATTTATTTTAAAAGTGGCTTCAAAAAGTGATACATGGCTCGAAGGTGACGTAGTTACGATTTTCCATGGAAAAATATTCGTATGAACAAATTCAAAAGCTGTGTGAAAATCTCGGTTATTGCATTTTAATCAAAGGTATTTATAATATATAAAATTTGAAGAGAAGAAAGAGTATAGCAGAAAGTAAAAGTGAAAAAATTGCCGCAAAACTTCATCCTAGGACGTAGGCACTTATCAAAAAAGTGAAGTCTCTGTTCCTAAAAAGTAAACTCACCGACTCAAAACATTCATTGCAAGAAAACTAGAAATGTTTTTCTGAACTAAAATCCTTCATAAGTATTTAAAGTTAAAATAGATTAAACCTAAAGTTTAACTCCTCTTTTAAAACATATCGCTGAAAGAAAGGCATAATGTTGAAAAGTATGTAAAAAACACCTAGCTGCCGAAAAATGAAATTTTGTGGCAACATTTGATGAGATATGGGTATATTTAAATGACTGTATTAAAAGATGATCCATTTTCTATTGCATAACTGACGGAAATGACTGTATGAAATGGCTTTGCCCTCGCACAGTAACGATCCCCAAAGGGATTCATGATAGTTGTAGGATTTTATACACAAGGCAAATTAAAAGCAAAAAAATGACTCAATTAAAGCCAAAAATTCACTCTGCTATCAGCAGATATTTTATAACCAATTTTTGTAGAAGAAATTCCAAATTCATATAGACAGGATAAAGTTGAACTTCATATAGACAAAGCCTCTGGTCACACATTTAAGACGACTGCCGCTTATTTAGCAAATTAAGAATGAGAAACAGGAATAAAGCGTATCCTATTTGATGGAATATGTAAAATAAACTTAGGCTTCTGCAATGCACTTTTATGCTTTCGATTTATCAAAACGAGCCTTAGAAAAACGGCATCCAAGAACAATGAACGGGCTTTGGAAAACGGTTAAAAGAGGAATGGAGTAAAATTTGCGTGACAGTGCACCAAGAAAAAGTTTACTTTAATGAAAAATTCGAGTTGGAGCTAAAATCAAGGATCATGGCTACCATATAGAAGCAAACTTCTACAAAAATATGGTAATTATTAATAAAAATTAATAATCAAAATCATTTCCTAAAAGTGCAAACGAACTTCTGTAGCAGTTAGTAATTATATACCGAAATGTTTAAGATTGGGACGGATAGTAAGAAGACTATATAATTCTACTACTGATACTATAACTACGAAAAAGTGACTTTAAATGAAAATGATTTATTTATTTTTGATGCATTTTGTATTGTTTGATAATAAATGCATCATTTGATATTATTAAATGTGTGGGTATAATTATTATGTTTGTATTTTGCGTTTTAAAGAAGTAAATATTTTATTGTGGTTATGTAAGGGTAAGTACACATTCTGTATTTGTTATTGTGATAATATAAATATTGTTGAGCATCTTTTTTTTTTTTTTTTTTGCTCATCACACCTTCGCCACATGGTGGACCGCAACACTTTGAAAAAATTAGAAGTAGACGTTGCCATGTAAAAGTCTGCTCACCCCTGTAGTACAAAAAATTGTCTTAATTTAACAACAACAACAAAGAGCATGATCGCGTTTGACAAAGAAAATACCAGCCCCCAAAAAACGACTAAATATCTAAAATTAAGGCAACATTAAGCTTGATTGTTTTAAATTTTAAATAATAAGAACTTGGAAAACAGGATATTTAATTAGGAAATCGCAAGAAAAAATTATTATTGATAATCACGTATTTTAAGAGTATGCAAAATTCAAGCTACCAAAGGAAAAAAGGAAAAAAAATTAAAACACCATTTGCATTTTTAAAATTATAAAGTAGACAGTAATTTATACCGTTACACTATCTTAATGTAATTTTTTTAGTCTTCATAATGAAATTTTGCATGCGGTAGCTATTATAAAGACCAGTCAATGAATTTTCACTCATTATATTTAAAGTATACGTTTTTTGACAAGAACAAACTGCAATTAAATAGCTTGTGTGTGTATGTGTGTGTTGTTTACATCTTTTATAACAGTATTTTAATCTTTAGAAAATAATTAAATCCTTTCGTTGTTGTTGTTGTTATGACAACGTAAGCAGTTTTAAGTATTCCGTAAAACTTTTTTACTGAAAAAGATAATGAGGTTCTTAAAAATCTTAGATACAAATTTATTATTTTTGATAAATATAATACCACTCATAATAAATACTCTTACAATACAAAGCGCTGCATCAGAAAAATTATTAAAATACCTTCGGAAAAAAACCCCGCTAATTTCCCTATAAAGAGAATGTTAATTTTCCTTTTTATCAGTCCATTACTTTGATTTTATCAATATTACCTCGCCAATCTTGCTGACATCTTCAAATATGCAGGGCTCAAAATTAAAACTCTTTTGAAGAATTCCTCTCTGTTCTTTCTGAAATATGATCTGCGTTTCGTAATTTTATTTTCATCCTTTCTGCTTTCTCCGCTTGTGATTAGGCAAGCGAAAAAGAGAGACCGCAATTTCGGATTTTAAGAAATGCCTTAATTTTCGTCGCCAAATTTTTCTTCTCTAATGCGGTTTTAAAGAATAAGGCAAAGAAAAAAGTAAAGATGTTAGGGGAAAAAAAAGAGTAACTTCGGGTTTTTTTCCCTTTTGAAATCTCTTTCTGAGTTGAAGTAAATGGCGTGTAAAATCGTCGAGCCACGGAATTTTACCGCGATGAGAATTTTATTTATGTATATTCTGTTTCTCTTTTTTAATTTTTTCTTATTTTTTAATTTAGAGAAGGTAGTTTGCATAGCTTAGCAGACTTTTTTTCCAGCCAAGATACCGTCTTAACTTTGTTAGAATTTAAACTATTTTCCTGTTGATTTTTCCTTCCGAAAAGAATGTTAATTACATGTTTACTTTCGTTGTATACCGAAGCTGTTGATTTTATAAACATAATTTTTTTTACGTTCGCTTTTAATTTTTTTTTAACGATTCAAAGCAAATTTTAGTTGAATGATTAAGGAATTTATAGCGTCCCTTTTATTATATTTTGTAAGATTTTAATTTTTTTGACATTTAATGAGCTCTTAGGTATTTAGGAACATAGTAAAAATGGAGTTAAAATTGTGTGTTTAATTCTCGTTTTATATACTTGATGATAACAAATTAAAAATGAAAGTTATTTGATACAAGTGCGTCATGCCCAATAATGGAAAAATGCATTATCTTTTTAATTTGCAGTAGTATTTTCATAAATGTCTAAAAATTACCTTAATTTTGTAGGAAATTTTCTTAATAATTAATGATTTAATTATTTTGCATTTTGAAAGAAGAATTTTAGACTTGATTTACATCCCATTCTGAAGCAACATGAGAGCTATTGGTGCCCGGTGAAGGTGTGATGGATGGACTCTCCCCTCCATCAGTGTACGAGAGTTTGAAAGAAGATTAGCCATAGTCAAAATAAATACAATTTATTAACAAGTCTCAACAACCTAACAAATCTCAACAACCCAAGTTAGGAAATGGGAGCAAAAGCGATGTAGATGATATAATTAATATTTATTTACTAGCTGGTATACCAGTTCTTCGCACGGGTAAATAGAAAAATTAAACAATACAGATTGAAGGATAAAGAAGTTTTTAATGAGTTAATTTTACGTGAATTGCAAACTAAGCAAAAAAAAAAAGCTTTTTGCATATCTCAGCTGAACATAAAAAACATATTTGCTGAATTTTAAGTCTGTAGATCTAATAGGTGACAAAAGGGATTTTTATTTATTTATAACTCCCCGAAACTCTCTTGTCAGTCAATTTTCGAAAGCACCTTCCTAAGCTAATCTCTGCTCAGTAAAAGTAACGCATTGTTACAAATTTTATGTAATGAACGCTGAAAATAGTGTAAATAATTTATATCTGGAAGTGTGATACGTTAATATTACTTTCTGTTGTATTTATTTTATGTTAAAATCTTGCCACCACCTCTCCCTTCGAAATATAGTTTTATCATGAAATAAAAAAATAGTGATTACACTGATTAAAGGAATAAATTAAAAGCGAGAGCGCACTGAGGCAGGGCGTAGATAAAACAAACTGGGTAAGTTTTGCTTCACACTAAAAGATAGGTATATGCTGTCGCGACCTTTTTTGCAGATGGCAGATTTTTTTCTTACTTTTTTGACAATTATCTTTATATTTTGAAAACTTCACAAAATATCATCATAAATTATACTTTATATGTTATTCTGATGTATAAGCTATATTATTGTTAAGTTTCATTAAAATCCATTCAGTTGTTTTTCCGTGAAAGAATAACAAACATCCATACAAAATTTCACGTTTATAATATTTGTAAGGATAGATTGAATCACTTACTCTTGGAACGTCTTAGCCATACACATTCCAAATAATCAAAGTTACGTTGTAAGTTAATCAATCTACTTCAATCCGACATTAATCCAATTTCGATATCTAATTGACCAAATCGTCAATCTCAAATATTAAGCAAATAATCTACGAATCACTCTGGAGTAGCTTTCTATTACTTTACGTTAATCACTAACTGTTATCATTTAGCTCCTAACCTCTTTCTCTCTCTCGAACTAGAAGTTAATTATTAAATATAAGCCTTTATTTGCATAAGTCCCGTCTTCTTCTTCGAGAGAGAAAGTTTTCAATAGAATAATATTTTAAAAAAACAAATTTTTTTCTAAGAAGAAGAGTAAGAGGTTCCAAAGTGACGAGGATGACACCTGAGCTGTCATCCTCTCTTAAAGCTTCCACACCACTCCCACTAGAGGACTTTGAGCCTTGACAGATTTAACGTGGACCAGCCCCTCTATACGGCGTTTATTCGGGGGCATTAGCATTCAAGCCCATGATTTATCAAAGCCCACCTCCACGAGTTCATGACCATGACCACTGAGCTAGCGTGGCTATGAAGAAAGGGAGAATAAAATAATTGTTTTAGTTTTTTCAGTAATATGATTTTTTTACTAAAATTTTAATTCATGTCTTATCTGAAGTTCAATGTTCCCACATGTCATTATGTGGAAATTAAAAGAATTGTATTCAAGCTTAGGTGTATATATATATATATATATATATATATATATATATATATATATATATATATATCGTCCTCGTTTATTGACCGAGGTACAAATGACGAAGTTCTTCGTCGAAACCATTAATGTGAGTCTTTTGATATTGCTTTAAGCCAATTCCACATAAAATATGTCAAAAGATACTCATAAGAAAGTTTAATATGAAGTAGATGTTTGCAATGCGTTTGTATCATTTCTTAAAAGCTAATTAGTTAGATTTCAAAAAAGTATCAAAATTTCATACGACATAAACGTAGAATTATAAATAAAAGTATTAAATATTGCTTAAAGTTAATTGAAAATACAAAAACCAATAACTCTACACCTAATGCATTTTTTTAAATTTTTTTTTAATTGAAAACAATTATAAAATCCCCGTGCACCACAAAGTATCTTACGGGGCTTACAGAAGTAAGTATTAAACACACATTGAAGGGAATAGACAATTAAAAAAAATGAAGTTAAGAAGGATTACAAACAGTTACAACAAATTTACAGAAATTTTTGAAAGCACTTCTGGTGGAAAGAAGTTGGTGAAAATTCGGTGGCCAATTAATGTTGAGTCTCTTGAACGCCAGTCTTATGATCTTTCTCTGACATACTTGGAACACAGAAAGATCACATGTTCTATACATTTTCCTCGCCACCAATGTTACAGTCACAGAAAGATGAAGGAGCTAAATTAAATTTGTTCAGGTAGCTTTTGAAATTACCATGACCAGTGAGAAATTGGGTTAATTTGTAGTTAGTGTAAAAATGATGACATGATAATCTCTTATTAATGGTGGGAAAACATTTCTTTGTTATGCTCCTCTTATTAGAAATGAGATATTCTTGGTTCCAACACTTCATCATTCTTTCATTCGTGATCTTCTTGTAAAACGATTTAGGAATATTAACGTCAATGTCAATTTTGCGCTTGGTTGCAGCTTTTGCAAGCCAATCGGCTCGCTCATTTCCAAGAACACCCGTGTATCCGCGAACAAATGCAAAATCTATTGAGATGTTTTTATCTCTTAGGCTTTTAAGTTGCTTCTAGATCTCGACGATTATATTGTTAGATGAAGAAATACATTTAAGAGAATCCAAGGAGGAAAGAGAGTCAGTACAGATGAGATATTCTGAGATGACACTATTTTGCTCAGAGATCCATTTAACGGCGAAATTTAAACATAAAAGTTCAGCTACAAAAACTGTGCATTCATCACGAATTCTAAATTGAAAGTTCTCGGATTCAACACCACTCCTGAACACAACAAATGCGAAACCAACTCTTCCATCAATTTTACTGCCATCAGTATAGCAAATAACAGGAAATCTTCTGTGCTCTTGTCACTAAATTGAACAATATTGATGGCATTCCTCTCTGAAGGATGAGGGATAAAAATGGAGACAGAATACAATCGTAATTAGAGATGGAAGAAGCAGAGAGATCTTTCCTAAAAGCCATATCATGAAGAATAGTAATGTCGATTGAGGGAAGCCAGAAATAGCATAAACTGAGTCGTCACTTATTGTGCGATAACCACATAGGACCCGTAAAAGTATCCTTCTTTGTATGCGTCGCAGATACTTAGAATTCATCTTTCTTTTAAGTGCCTCGCCCCAAACTCTAGAGCCATACAAAATGAAAGGCTTGATTCCTTGCTTATAAATGAGAGAATGTACATTGAAATTTATTCCGAACGTGTTGCGAGCAATCCGATTTAATCCACGCTGTAATTTGTCACATTTCTCGGATATGTAACTTAAGTGTTGCTTTCAAGAAAATTTAGTATCAAGAAGAACCCCAAGATACTTCATTTGCTTTACCATAGTCAAGGGAGTTCCATCGAGATATAGCTGAAATGCATCATAGCAAACGTTTCGTTTTTCAATAACCATGAATCTGGTTTTATCAGGATTAAAATCCAATTTAAAACTTTTTGACCAGTCAGAAGCGAAGTTCAAAGCTTCCTGTGCGTGTAGGAAAGTCGCAGAAAGATCCCTACCTTGGAAACAAACTAAAATGTCATCAGCAAAAGCTATGATTTCACAGCAGGCAAGATTATTAAGTTTAGATAGGAGATCATTGATAATGATATTCCAAAAACCTCTCAACAGAGGCTCAACTAGAATTTATGAAATATATAACTTAGATGTGGGTTATTCATATTTTACGACAACAGAGGGGAGCAATTTTAAGAAAAAAAAACGCCAATAATTATTTCAATTAGTGATAACTCTAAAAATAATGTGAATTTTTCAAAAATTCTGGTTGAGCCTCTGTGGAGAGGTCTGAGCTATATACAGGAAAAATATTATTATAATAGAACCATTTTTCACAAAAGGAAAACATTTGGGGAATAAAGATTATTCTAAGTTAATTTTTGGCCAAATATTGCATTTAAATAAATTTTTTGTCAAAATCTCCTTAAAACAATTTTATGCATGTATTCTAATCTGAGTGACACTAAATATCATGAAAATTATCTATTTATGCGCTTTTTTAAAATCACGGTTCCGAACGTAGTCGGATACCTTAATCAAAATGCATAAAAATTATGTCCGATTAGAAGAAATAAAAATGTACCTTTAATTCATTTAAAAATTAACTTTGCCTTAACGGGTCTCAGGACTCTTAAATTTCTAAAAATCGATTTTTGAAAAAAATATATGTTATAGCCCTATCTTTTCTAAATGTTTTGCAACCAAAATTTTAATGATGCGATCAAAACTTCTTGAGTTATTAATAAAAAACTGAAGCATTCCAGGAGTAAACAAAACTGCCACGCCCATTTTTTAACAGATGTTTGATGGTCTCCAAACTTAGCTTTTAGAAGAGCCACATCTAATATTTTTACTTTTGAAATAAGTAATTTAATTCT
Source organism: Trichonephila clavipes (assembly GCA_019973935.1). Taxonomy (NCBI): domain Eukaryota; kingdom Metazoa; phylum Arthropoda; class Arachnida; order Araneae; family Nephilidae; genus Trichonephila; species Trichonephila clavipes. The sequence continues at coordinate 7,419 of BMAU01010742.1, read as the reverse complement.
TGCTTTTGAAATAGGTAGCATACCTGCAACTCAACTCTCTATTTTGCCGTATTGTTTACTTCCAAAGCCGTTAGATTTTTTGCAAAGTTGTGTTAGATTTTTTGCTGATTTCAACTTTTGTATGATCTTTCGCGAAATGGAAAATTTTTGAGAAAAAGCGACCGTCTGGTCAAAGACCAAAAAGAAAAGGTTCCAAAGGAATAAGTTCATGAAGAAAACAATATCTGGTGAAAGTAAGAAGAAAAAAACAAATTTTCTAAGGAAATCACCAAACGATAGTGCCTCCTATAGGAAGTTGCGGAGTGAAAATATCTTTTGGATTCATGTGAAGCTGATATTTCACAGCATTTTAAAGGTTATCGGCTCATAGATATCAGTCTTTTTCTCGGGCAATTAGAAAAATATGTTTGTTGTTTGGAATGTCATGGCAAAATAAAAATAAACGAAAACTCTAGTGTAGGACTTTCGTCATCTTTTTTTTGATTGATGTGCTCAAATTGCAAAATGCAAAAAAAAAACTGAATTCATGTGAGCTCATTGGAGCAAAAAAGAACATTCCAGAAATAAATAGAAGATCTGTCTTAGCCATGAGATGTATAGGCCAAGGTTTATCAGCGTTAAATACATTTTTTGTACTATTATGTCATTGCCAAAACCTGTATCTCAAAAGGCATATGATAGTATCAACATAAGAATTGCAGATGAGTGCGAGACTTTGGCAAATGCGTCAATGAGTGATGCTGCTTTGGAAGAAAAAAATCTCGATGGAACACGTAACTGCATTGCTGTCAGTGGGGATGGCACATGGAAAACTCGTGGACATACATCACTTGTTGGTGTGTGCACGTTAATTGGAGCAGAGTTTGGGAAGGTGCTCGATATCGAGATTATGTCATCCTTCTGTAAGGTGTGCGACTCATTTAAAGGTCGAAAGTTTGGACCCAAATACAGTGTTTTCTTTAGCGAAACACCAGCCCTTTTGCAAAAAAAAAAATCATAATGGGTCTGCTGGACAAATGGAAGTGAGTGGGATGAATAAAATTTTTTTCCGTTCTGAACATAAGCATGGGCTCATATATAAACAGTATATAGGAGATGGAGATACAAAGACATATATGTCTCTTGTGGAGAAAAAGCCCTATGGTGATAATATCGAAATTGAAAAAATAGAGTGTGTTGGCCACGTTCAAAAACGAATGGGTAGTCGCTTGATAAAGCTTAAATCATCTCTTGGCAAGAAAAATTGTCCTATGGCAAAACAATTGGTGGGAAAGACCGCCTCACAGATGTTGTCATTAACAGATTGACAACTTTTTATGGGAATGCAATTTGTGGTAATCCCAAAAATGTACACGAAATGAGGCAGGCAATCTGGGCTGTATGGGCTCATACAGCTAGTACTGACGAGCAACCCAAACACTGGTTTTGCCGTAAAGGCAACAATATTTGGTGCAAATATAATGTTTGTGTCCAAAACAATAAAGTGCAGGGTTTAAAACACAAAAATAACTTGCCTGAAGCAGTTTCTGAAGCAATAAAACCCATTTTCAAAGATCTGTCACATTTAAAACTGTTGCGAAGGTGTCTTGGAGGTAAAACTCAAAATCCCAATGAATCTTTGAATTCATTAATCTGGAAATACAGCCAAAAAACTATTGGATCTAGCATTACGGTAACGAGAATAGCTGCCTTTTAGCTGTATGTGACTACAATTATGGGCGTAAGAGCCAAATTGATATAATGAATGCAATGGGTTTGAAATATAACAAAAATAACGTTATCACTGCTAAAGATGTTGATAAAAACGCTTATCGACAGCTTTTAAGCGCGTAACAGCAGCCTCCTTGGAATCACGAAAAAACAAAAGGCTGAAACTGGCCAAAGAAAATATGAAATTTAAGTTGTCTGAGGGGTGTGCATATGATCCAGGAGCATATTAGTATAAATAAGGTAACCACATTATTTTTTTCATGTTTTTAATTTACGACTTATTTTTAATAAAATTAACCTTTCCCTACTTAAAACCTACTTGTTTTATTTATTTAAAGTTACATGTAAATTTTTCGAATACATTTTTATATGATTTATATGTGTTTTTTCAAATAAATTACTGACTTGTTTTTGCCATGTTTCAACTTTTAATTCATTTTTCGCAGAACTAGAGTAAGTTTAAATTAAGCATGCACACCTAATTTCTTAAAAATATAATAATTCTATTTATTTAAAATTTCATTTACATCTTTAAAATACATTTCTATACAATTTATAAACATTTTTTTAAGCAAATTACTTACCTTTTTTGCCACTGTTTATCTTTTAAGTAATTTTTTGCAGAACTTAAAAATTAAGCTTCGACACCTTATTTCTTAGAAACAGCTGTTCCTATTTATGTAGAATTCCATATACAACTTTAGAGTATATATCTATGTGAGGGTTTTGGAACTTTTAAAGAAATTACTTATCTAAGTGTTTTTGGTCACTATTTAACTTTTTTAACTTATTTTTCATTCAACTTACAAATTGAGATTCCATGGCCGATTTCTGTAAAATTCCTTGTCCTTTTATTAGAAATTTTATGGACAACTTAAAAATAAGTTGTTCTATGAATGTGTATACTACATTTTTAAAAAATTATTAACAATTATATTTTTTTGCCTTTTGCAACTTTAAACTCATTTTTCTCAAAACATAAAAATTAAGCTTGCGCGTATAAATTTAAAGAAACTACTTGTCCTATTCTTATAAAATTTCGTATACAATCTCAAATTAAGCTGTTCTACAACTTATACATAAAGTTTTAGACATATAACTGAAAAAAAAATTCATGTTTACTTAAATAAAATTTTTCCAAAATTTTTTAAAATATTATTTTTTAAATTTTAAAAAGATTTAATTACTTAAAAACTAAAACAAGTTTGTATATAAGTTCAGGACTCAGCATTTTTCTACAATTTAAATCTAATTTTGTTAAGTTTGGTCAATTTTTAACTTCAGAGTTTTACGCGCAGTAACATACTAGTTTTTAAAATTTCTAAAAATTGTCCAATTTAAAATTCCTTATAATTTTTAAAATTTTTTAAGAAACAATCTGAAATTTTGATTAAATATGTATATAGGTATGATTATGAAGTGGAGAAAGTTTCAAGTCTCCATGTTGTTTTCATAGAAAATTATATGGATTCGAAAAAAAAAAATGTTTTTCTTGCATTCCTCGATGAAGTTAAGAGTCCTATGACCCCTTAACAGTCAAGTGGCTGCGTTAATCACAGGAGGGTTATCCATTAACGTGATTAGACGATGCCACGAATACAGAGAAGGGCGCTAGCATATTGAAAAGTCGAAAACAAAAAATTATTTAAAAAATTATTAATTTACTGTAAGTAAACAGACAAAATGCATTCTATCATAATAAAATATACACATTTGTACTGATGTAATACACTTATAAACGTATCAGTCTGGACAACGTATCTTATAATTAATTTAACAGTGTTAAGCTATGAACATGTTTGATAATTGCCAATGACCTTATGATTTTGTATTTATAATCTTGATAATTTGTACGGTTTATAATTAATCTTTTAATTGCCTCTTAAGAGTTACGTGATTTGCTCCTCAATGCCACTGTTTTCCATGTATGTGATGTTTTTAAAGGGGGGGGGAAGAAAAGGAATAAATAAGCAAAATCCTCTGAAATAAGTAAATCCTTCACAAATACTGTCAAGGTCCCTTTATTGTATTCCGTAGCTTTCGTAATAGTTTTATGGATAGCAGTGCACAGAAACGATTGTACTTTGGAAAAACGTATATATACGTCCAGAAAATTAATGCTTTGTCTGAGAAAAAAGTTTATATACGCCGACGATTCTTAAGAGGTTAAAGTCATTTTGTAACTTATAAGCGTCAAGATATAGTATTATTGAATTCAATACATTTTTAATGTTTGAAGGAGGGGTGATGAAAATTATGATTGAATATTGGGTCACGAATATTGAGAGTTTCAGGAACACTGGTCAACCCTGAAGAATGAAAACAAAAGTAACTTTCAAAAATTCACTAATAGTTAATCGAACATGTGATTTTTGCTACAACTCCCAGCAGACGCTTTCTTGCAAAACTGATACCATCTGTCTGCTCAAATTTACACTTTTATATTTATGTGTCTATTACTATGAAAGCTTTTTACTATTCCAGACACATTTCGATAAGAAGATCAAACACCAAGCTTCTCAAGTGCAGACGCCGAAAGTACGTATGGAGCTACTCTTTCTTTATCGAATAGATATTACGCAAGAGTTGTCTGAGGATTACAGATAGACATATATAGTAAATTTTGTATACCCGACGGAAAATTCGACGTCAGACTGTCCAAAGAATAAAATGTTAGACATAATGGCAAATATATTTCATGATTTCGTTCCGCAAAACTTCTTGTATTTCTTTTAGTGATAATCTAATGGTCGTTTTTCTGCAATATTTTGCGAAAGATGTTATCCCGCAAAATGGCACCAAGCCCTTCATTTCCATTTTTGAAGCTGGTACTTTTCCCCCTTTTTTTCCCTCTTCCTCTTTTCCTCCAGTATTTTTAAAAGGAAAAACTCTTTTCTCCCCGAAAAAGAATGAAGACATCATTCCTCCCTGTGAGGGCGACTTCTCCCGTTTTCATTATTAATAACATTCGAGGAAAAGGCGCCGGGGCTTAAATTACAGAAAACCGGAGAGGGGCGGGTATGTGCCAGGGCTGTACTCTCTCCTACTCCTTTTACTCCTTGAATGATGGTCGCCGATTTCCCACGCTGTAATTTGAACTGCTGAAAAACTCTATTACCTTGAAAAAGTCATCAAAAGACAAAGACAGAGAGATGAGAAAGGAATGAAATACATTTTTCTCTCTCCTTGCCTTCCCCCCAATAACTCGTTCCACCCCCGTCAACCCCTTCCCCCATCATTTCGTTTCTTTTCCAAACTGCAAGATTTTTTCAGTTTTCAGGATGAGTTACGCGGAAAGGTTCCACTTATATACTACGACCTCGTGAGCATTTAGAAGAATATTTTCTGGAAAGAATGTAACGGCCCTTCCTCCCCCCCCATAAGTTTTCTGAAGACATAATCGTCAGGAATTTCTAAAGAGGTCTTGTAAAGTATTCAGAAATTTGATACTTTGAGAATAATATATTTATAAAAGTATATTTTTATAGTAAAGTAAACTATAATAGTTTATAGTTTTTAATTCTTTATCTACCGCATTATGATTTACTGCAGTTTTTTTCATGCAATATATTTTTTTAATCACTACATTGAAAATTAAGGGATATACATAAACAAAATACTTAACTTTGGGAAATTTAATTAGTTAGAGCTAATTAATTAATTAAAGATATTCAACTGTAAAACTAATTATACACAATGTTCACTTAAAATAAACAGTCAGATTGTTTTCAAAGGTCCTCATTAACATACAAAAAAAATAAGACACTTGCCTTTTGACATTAACCATTTTTTCGGAACAAAAATGACCATCTTCGCAATCCGCTGAAAACGCCATGAGCTGAAAAAGCAATTTCTGGTATAAATCTATTCGCCTTCCCCGCTAAAATACTCACCATAGAACCCGTGCTGTCATATATTTTGGAAGAGTGGATTTAAAAGATTATTCCTGCTAAGTACCGCAGAGTATTCGTAAAAATGGTTATCCTATGTAATTTTAAAGTGAGTGGTACTTATAAGTATTGTCGTTTGTGTGATAAAGGATTAAAAAAAAACTTTAAAAAAACCCCGCTTTTATAGTTAATTGATCTAAAAAGTTAAAAATAATTCTTAATATAAGAATAAAACGATTAATGAGAAAATAAATTTCATTGTAGTAAAAGCATGGGGAGGGGGCTCTATATCAACTGTCATAATTTCTTACTAGCTCTATTCCGAAATGCGGAGTGAGTGTAAAAATGTTGTACAAAGCACCCCACACGCTTTTACCACAATGACATTAGTATTCTCATTAAGCATTTTTATTCTTACATTAAGAATTATTTTCTACTTTTAAGTTCGATCTACAATATAAGAAAGTATTTTTTTTTTTAGTTTTTTTAAACTATCATTTATTCATTGATGAATTCAATTTTAAATCTGGAATACTCATTGGCATCCTATCTGTGCATCTATACAGACTGGTTTGCAAAATGTAGCATCAACCAACTGAAGGAAATCTGGAACAGCGAAATTTGAAATATTTAAGGCGAAAGAAGGTGTAAAGTGACTGATATTTTTCATTAAAAAGAGTTCAATATTCTCTCTGAAACCTGCATCAGCATTAAACATAAAAGTACAAGTTTTGATTCGAGCTCTTTTTTGTTTGTTGTATTTGTATTGACCATGAGAGTTTCCACTTTATGGTTGTAATTTAATCTTTTAATCAGCAAATCTGGAATCAATCACCAAATCTGCAAATGAAATATTATTAATCCTGATGACAGGATAATGGAACAAAATTATTAAATTATTATATTGTCATCAGTCCTTGATAAGTGTACAAAACTTTGAATTAATCTGGCCTTTTAAATTGGGTAAAAATTAAGTTCTGTTACATGCATGTGAAGCTGATGAAAGTGTGTTAAAATGTTTTAATTAAAATAAACAATACTTTTTATGCAAGCGCTCTGTGAACAATAAAAGTAAGCATTTTTGAAGAAAACAAAACATTTTCATTTCTTTTCGGTTCCGAACCTGTTAAATTTCCATTCCAGAAAAAAGAAATCAATTATACATTATTGTTATGTTTACTAAGCCCCGATTTTTCAATTTAATTACTGCTTCTTGTGTCAGTAATTAGTGATATTTAATTATTCATATGCCATTTGCCTTGTGGGTTTAACTTTTTCAATTAAGTACAAATAACAAACTCATAGTGCTGGAATGATCTTTAAGGAAAAAACAGGCAACGCAAACACTTGCATAAATAGATATGTTTGTCCTCTGTTATAGACTATCTTTAAAAATCGATGAAAAATAAAGTAACTTAGAAGTGTTATGATTTTATCCTAAATCTGGAAATGATTTGAAATAAAACACTTTTTTTTTTATGAAAACATAATTATATTTGATACATGCATACAAATACTTTTCATTGAAATAAAATTTAACTTTAAGTTCTTGTTGAATTAAGATATCCAACTACCCCTAAAATTGTGAATTTTGCCAAAAATTCACAATTTTTATTTTTATAGGCCATCTTATTAGCTTTATAAAATTACCAGGTTTATTATTTTCCGTTCTCTAGAACAAAAACTACAAGTGTTTAATTAAAGTAGATGTCATTATTTTAAGCAAGATGTCGCACTTAAAAACGCGTTTTACTCGAAATGTGTTTTTAAATGCTGCTAACTGGGACAGTGATTGCTGAAAAAGTTTTGAAAACAGTTA
>BMAU01010740.1:0-12035 GCA_019973935.1 Trichonephila clavipes | reverse complement strand
TAAATACACTGCTGGACAATTGCTAAGGACGGATCACAAATTGCTATGTAGCATAACATTAAGCGAGACATGAGGGCCTAGTAGGATAAAATATAGTTGCCACACTGTTCAGACATTAGAATAAAAGAATATTTATTGTTCTGGAAAGTACAAAAGCTGTGAAACATCTGAAAGAAAAAAAAATGTTCATTTGATCTGCGTACGGAGAAATGGAACAATGCATCTAAAAGTCAGCAGAGCACCTTAAAGAAAGGTATCAGTACGGGATATGTCCACCGTGGAGTGTGATGCAACATTCCACACGTCGTACCATACTTTGCACAACATTATCCAGCAGCTGTTGAGGCAATTTATCCCATTCCTCTGTGAGTGCACGGATGAGGGTGTTCTTGTTTGTCGGAGGATAGTTTCGACCAGCAACTTGCCTCCCCAAAGCATCCCACACATTTTCAATGGGGTTTAGATCTGGAGAACGCGCTGGCCATACGAGACGTTGAATACCCTCGCTGTCTAGAACAATCCTGAACAGCGAGTGTTCGATGACATGTTGCGTTGTCGTCCATAAAAACAAATTTATCACCGACAGCACCACGGAAAAAGACGAACATGAGGAAGTAGAACTTCATCAATGTATCGTTGGCCCGTCATAGTCCCATTCACGCAACCACATGTAGGCGCGTGCGGCCATTGATCATGATGCCGGCCCACACCATGATACTGCATGTCGGATATCGGTCCTTTTCCTGGATATTTTCTGGACGATAAGCAGTACCACTCTCGCGCCAGATCAGTTGGCGTCTACAATCCGATGACAGACTGAACCTACTCTCATCTGAGAATAGTACGCATGCCCAGTCCTGTTCAGTCCAATTGTGATGCTCACGACACCATTGCAAACGGGCAGTACGGTGCTGTCTGGTCAATGGGACACACACAACAGGTCTGCGTGCGTATAGTCCTCCTCCCCTCAAACGTCTGGCAACAGTTTTCGGGAGATCTGCTTTCCTGAGGCAGCAAGAAACTGATTTGCCACCTGCTGAGCTGTGGTGCGCCTGTTCCTTTTTGCTGATAGGACGATATATCTGTCTTCAGCAGGCGTCGTACTTCTAACACGACCTCCCCGTGCCGTCTACTACACATTCCAGTAGTTTTTAAATGACTTCCACAGCCGTGAAACAACGCTGTGAGCGATGTCGAACTCCCTGGCAACATCTGTTATTTTTCGCCCTTCTTCGATCTTTCCAATAATTCGGCCACGCATAAAATCATCTATGTGATGTCGGGAAGACATGCCAAAAATTTTAAGTTCGTCTATTAAATCTTTCCTGTAAAACTTTGACTTGAAACAACAACTGTCCACACGCGTCAAAACCTTTAAAAGCTCTTATGAACGCTATCACGTGATGAACAGACGTGGAAAAAAATTTGCATACTCATACTTCTTCTTACTAATACCCCGCACTTATTCTAATTTTCCACATTTTGCTTCCTTTCATTTTGTGGTTGCTATGGATGATAGTGTTATCCGTCGCTTAGCAATTGTCCAGCAGTGTATATATATATGAGAGAGAGGAGTGCTCTTTAATTATAATAAATAATAGAAAATCAAACACTAACATGCTAACTGAACAAACAGAATTTAAAAAATATTATTATTCTACAACACAAAAGTCCCAATAGGAAAAGAGTAAATGGAGTCCGTGATTTAAATATTAAGTTCGGGCTTAAGATTAAATTCTGTAGGATTAAACATGTTTAATATGTCAAAAGTCTTCCTTATTTTCTTTTATATTACTAAGCAGACTACTTATTAAACTTTTCATAAAATAAGAAAATAGATAAATGAAAACACTGACAGTAACAAATAAATGCAGTTAAATAATAATTTGATTATGAATCATACGAAGGTATGATGAATGAGAGTACATTTAAACGGAGTGACCAAAAAGAGTAAGATAAAAGATCTATAAATACATCAGAATAATTATTAATCTACAATCTAAAATTGCATAAACTACAATTTTATTGATTGAAAAGCCTAAAATTAATGTTTTCAATTTTGGCAATCCAATTTCTTGGATTCATGTATACTGACCCTCCAGCTACGCCGTGCATGCCTTAGACGACGACGAACGAAACGAATCCATGTTCGGTCCAGTCTTTCAAGGCTTTGTTCCTGTCTTTCGTTGCTTGCGACTTGCAGAAGGAAGAGATGCTGCTACACACCCCCTTCCTAGAGAAGAAAATTGTTCTTTCTGTTTGACTTTCTGGATGATACTGAGAGAGGGTTGTTTTTCCAGATGATTAATGCAATTGTTACACATCTCCATCTCAGGTATGAGTGTCATTGGAACGTTTTTCCGTTGACGTTGTGGACAATTTCTTATTGAGATGGTGGGTCTAGTTGACGCGTGCGCCACTGCCGTTTTGAATGACTAGTCATGATTTATTGAGAATGACAATTAGACTCTCTATGGAATGAATGCACAATCAAGTAATAACGCTAAGCTGTGCTGCCATCGAGTGCTCAATTTCTGGGTCACCACTTCGACGACAAGCTGTTTACCTTGGTAAGAGACTGTTTATTTGAGTCAACGACCTATCGGTCCGCAGCTACACTGTGTATGCCTTAAACGACTAGGAAGAAAGAAATCCTTTTTCGGCCTAGTCGTTAAAGGGATTTTATTTCTGTCCTTTGTTGTTTGCGACTTGCAGAAGGAGGAGCCGTTGGAAGTGTCATCTGGATGCACGAGTCCGCTCACGCAGTGGCCACTACATATTTGTGATGTTTTATTTTTCTTTTTAGACATGCAGACAAGATGCATTATCAATATCTGTCTAAACATCTACGTGATTACTGAAGTGATAATTGTTCAGAAACTCGTGAAAGGATACCTGAGAGTTGAAATATGGGCTCGAATCCTAGTTATACTGCATTTTGTTATGTAGAACATAGGAGAGAGACTTTGCATTCACTCAAAGTGGGCCTTAGAAGTGTTCAAACGGCTTGGTGAATAAGTTATCAGAAAGAAATACTACCTCAAATTAAGTGTCATCCTAATCATGAAATCGTGTGGATGATTCAAAGAGAACTAAACATCTACTATGACCTCTACAAGAATTGTGTGTTTAGACTTCTCCATACAAAATGGATAATAAACTGTAGGCAAAACACACAATTATTCAAATATTTGATAAATTGTTCAAATGTTAAATTTAGGATTATCCATTGGGACCTTGGAGTGGGTGGCTAGGGGTCCGGAAGGGCTCGGATAAGTTGGTCTTAATCAGATTTTCAGGTTATAAAGGGAGACGGAAGAGCCAAGGGTCTTATAGATCTGCGCCCAGGGCACAAAATGAGCTTAAACCGGCACTGGTAAAATTTGTTCTTTAGGGTATTTTAAATACAAGTTTTTAACTTAGCATTCATGTGTTGATTCCTAAAATACTCCCAGAAAAAAAACAGCGCTATTTTTAAATAAATTTATTATTTAACATAGTCTGCTTTAGATAAAAGAGGTATTTGACAATCTCTTCTGTCAGTGGTGTTTATGAATAAATGAAACTTTTTTTTGCACTATTCAATTAATGAGCCATAACTGCAAACATAATTAAATCTCACGTTATTAATAATGATCATGGAGATTAAGTATACCTGTTAAAATAACTTGTATCTCGTAATTACTAATAAGGCCAAAAATGGTTATTGTTGTTTTTGTGTGAAATCGCTTCCACTACGGTATCTTGGGACATCACATTTATTTATATAAATACGAAAATAATGATCGCGGATACTGCACACAGCAAGTCTGGCAAGCACACACAGCGACCGGTCAGCTCGTCAACCCCGTGAAGGAATGCGTGGGAGTTGAAGGCTACAGGAAAAAAGAGCGTGAGCGGATCACTCGAAGTTATCATTCTAAGCCAGAAAAATAGTTCACTCGCTTCACCCTAACATACCCTCCTGCGAGTGATAATTTTTTTCAAACAATAAGCAAACATTATAGACATATACACAATACACATAAAATATAACAATAAACACAGTGACGTAAAATCAAGAGAGTAATGATTTTTTGCATTGAATATTCCAACTTTTCTACATTCACGGCTTTCGTAAGGAAATCTGCAATTAAAAATTCTGTTTGGACATATTCTAATTTAATTACAGTATCTTCAATTAAATCCTTTATAAAATGAAAACGTAAGTTCATATGCCTTGATTTATTTGAAGAACGGTACCCTTAATCCACTGAATTGCTGCTTGGCTATCTGAATTTAAAGTTACAGCATTATTTATAAATTGTTCACATTTTAATTCAGTTAACAAATTTATAGTCCAAATTATATCTTCAAATTTCAGAAATAGAAAATAACTCTGCTTCACATGTTGATAAACTAACACTCTTTTTGTTTACGACATTTCCATAAAATTAATGAATTACCTAGTAAAACTACACCTCCAGAAAATGATTTTCCATTTTCTGCATTTCCCAACTAGCATCTGAACTAGCATTTAAAATACCACACACAAATTCATTTTCATAAAACAATTTTTATCTTTTGAGCCCTTCAAATATCTTAACACTCGTTTAGCCAAATTGTAATGTCTCTTCTCTGGATTATGATTAAATTGGGATAAATAAGACATTACAAAAGAAATATCAGGTCAGGTTCTATTAGCTAAATATAAAGTTCACCGATTAATTCCTGATACATAGTAATATCAATAAATTCATTTGTAGAGGGAAAAATTTTGTCTTCCCCCTTCACAATTGGAGTTTTCACACTTTTACAATTTTCTAAATTATGTTTGACTAATAATGAATTAATGTAGTCACACTGGGATAAATAAATACCATTTTTCATTTTCAATTTCCATGCCTAAAAACTTATTAGTTTTGTTTTCAACCACTTCAAATACATTTTTAATCTTACTAACAATATCTTCATACATTTTTATCATTGTTACAAAAAATAGCTAAATCATCTACATACATACATAATATAAGAACACTTTGATTAACAGATTTAATAAAAACACAATTATCAAAATAATTGTTTTTTAAACCAAAATTTTCTAATTCACACCCCTTTATTTTCATATACCAGTTTCTACCAGACTGTGGCAACCATAAATACTCTTTTTCAATTTACAAACTTTATCATCTCAATTAATTTTTCATAACCAGGAGGGAGTAACACATACACACGTCTCCTCTAAAATCACCATATAAGTATGCAGTTTTTACATCAAAGAAATTAACATTTAACTTTAACTTAGCTGCAAGTGCAATTAACAATCGAAAAGATTCAATATTTACAACTGGTGAATACGACTCTGAATAATCTATGTTTTTAATTTGATTAAACCAGCTGCTACAAGCCTTGCTTTTTGTATTTTTATATTTTTCCCAGCATCGTCTTGTTTTAAGCTATATACCCATTTAGTTTTATTAATTTTGATTTCGCAGGTTTTTGTACAATTTCCCAAACTTTATGTTTATCTAACGAATCTAATTCATTCTCCATTGCTAATTTACAATTTTCCAATTAGCACTATTTTCTGCCTCAAATAAGAGTTTGGTTTGGTACATTTATTCACCAAATGGACAGACATCAGCTTAGTGATTTTAGTCTTTCCGATCTTCTAACAGGGATTTGATTTTGCACATCATTCACTTCAAGTACCGGAATTTGGATTCTGCCTGTCGAGGTGATGATGTGGTCTGAAGGGGAATTGAGTTGAGTCATTCTCAATTGCTCCAGGTCCATTATTTATATCAAAATTATACAACACTCCATTCTCTGTATTTTGATTAATTTCGTTTCTTTCGGGAGAGACTTCAAAAAACGAGTCAATATCCCATGTTTCATTTTCTATCTCACCTAAATAATTACTACCTTTTAAATATTCATTAAATTTAACTGATTCCTCAATTACTTTTTGATTTTTTAATATCAAAAATTGATATCCCCTCCTTTCTCTAGCATATCCTAGCATAATTCCACGTCTTCCTGAACTTCAAATTTATATCTCAATACTGGAACGTGAAATAGGCTACACAGCCAAATTTTTTCAGATAATTTAATTTTTTGGTTTATTACCTGTCCAAATTTCTAATGGGATTTTTCTTTCCCTTTTCGTGGTGTAACATTAGATACTTGAGTACTACAATTAATAGCTTCAGCCCAAAATTTTAAAGGAAGTTTACTTTCATATAATAAGATCTAGCTCTTTCTAGAAGAACACGGTTGGCTCTTTCTGCTTGCCATTTGATTCACTATTGTATGGAATAGTTTTTTCAAGTGAAATATTCCTGAATTAGCTGGGTAAATATCTAGTTTGTTCATTTACAAATTCTAACCCATTATCAGTTCTTATCTTTTTAATCCTTTTATCAGTTAAATTTTCATATTTGGCTTTAAATTGAGAAAAATATATCAAACACTTCATATTTTTTTTAAGAAATAAAGTAAAGTACATGCCAGAAAAATCATCTACAATTACCATAAAATATTTTGCACCACCATGCGATTCGATATTAATTGGACCACACAGGTCGGCATGGAGCAACTCAAGAATTTGTGAGCTTTGATATATATCAATACTATGATGAGTTTTTCTTGGTTACCTTACTTATATCACAAGTTTCACATGTGAAATTATTTACATTATCAATATCAATATAATCTTTCATTTTAAGCATATATTTACAATTTAAATGACATAACCTGTTATGCCAAATTTCATAATTATTAGTAGATTGGTCAGAAATAAAACACTCAGAATTATACATAGGTTCTAATTTAATTTCTAATCTACCATTATTTTTAAATGCTTTAGTTATTAACTTATCATTTTTATCATATATCAATACACAATTATTTTCTGATTTAATCTTACAACCTTTATCCATTAAAACATGTTACAGACAGTAAATTACATCTTAATTGAGGAACATAACTGACATCAATAATTGTTAGATTAATAGAATTACAATGTTTTGTACTCACAGTTTTAGCTGAAACGTTTCCAGTTCCTTGGCTCATCATTTTAGAATTTTTTATCGGCTAAGTAAATGTCCATCACTTCTGGACTAATATTTTTTGAACCACACAGATTCTTTAATATGACGGGATGCACCACTATCAGAATCCAGATATTGTCACAAAGTTTTTTCTTCTCGATGGGAAGCTGTAAATACGTGTCCATTTCTAGACGAATTGTTTCTTTGGCTTGTACTTGGAGTGTTCTTGTTTCTATAATAACAGTCCTTAGCTAGATGATTTGATTTTCTGTAAATATAACACAGTCTCGTTTGCTTTTTTCATTTTTTTCTCTTACAATAAAATGCTTCAGTTTAATTCCATCCATGCGAGTTTTAATTGGCAAGTTTAAAGTTGCTTCTTCTTCCCTAAAATTTGTAATATTTCGTCCATGCTTTTTCCTCTTTGTGTTTTTCAGAATATCGCGCACTTTGGAGAATTTTCCATTTAATCCTCTAACGGTAAGGTAGACCAATTCCCTCGGCGACACGTCAGTCCAAGGGGAGTGACATAGTCGAAATCCCCGCGCTCTTGCAATATAATCTGCTACAGTTTCTCTATTTTTTTCATTCTGATGTTTTGAGTTCATTGCCGCATCAATTTTGGTTCTTCGCCTTCCACCAATGTAAATTCGGCTCTAATTTTTATCCCACAGCACTTTCGTTGTCTTCCGCCGCGGGCTGTAAAGACTTGCTCATCTGCGAGCGATACTTAATGTATGCTATTGCATCTGAGTTTTTAGTAATCTAGTCATTTCATCTTTACGGGTAAGGTCTTCAGGTTTCTCTCAAGATTAGAGGGGACTAATCTTTTTAAGCTAAGGGCAGCTTTCATCTTAAGCTCCCAAATAAAATAGTTCGTTCGTTTAAATCGAGATAGTTTATCTTATCCATTGTAGGTAGAAAGGTTTAAACGTTCACAAAGTCAAGCTAACTCGTCACACAAATTAACCGCGCTCTGCTACCACTTGTTGTTCTTTTGTGAAATCACTTCCACTACGGTATCTTGGGACATCACATTTATTTATATAAATACGAAAATAATGATCGCGGATACTGCACACAGCAAAGTCTGACCCAAAAGCACACAGCGACCGGTCAGCTCGTCAACCCCGTAGAAGGAATGCGTGGGAGTGAAGGCGGGAAAAAGAGCGCGTGGGTGGATCACTCAGTTATCCTTCCGCCAGAAAAATAGTTCACTCGCCTCACCCCAACGGTTATCATAATAAGATCACTTTGCTTGCTAATTTACTATCATCACTTTGAAAAACGCATTAATCTCTCTAATTGTTTGGACGTTGAAATTGCACAACTATGAAGCTTTGAATTCAGTTACAATACAAGTTTCCTAGCTCCATATAAGATCAAAACGTGGATTAATAAGGAATGAGCATATGGAAGCAGAAATGCCATTCAAGGTATCTTATGTTGTGTTTGTAAGGATCTCGCATCCGCATCTAGAAATGTAGGAGAAAGGGAAGGAAGACTAGCCATGTTCAAAATTATATAGTTTATTTGCGGCTGCAATCCACAACACTAGTTTGATCAATCAAAACCAAGAGAGACGCATTCAATTAAAAGCAATATGTAGACAACTAACGAGGTACGCGAGGTATGAGAAGACTTTTATTGCCAGTAACACTTACTTCAGTTCAAGTTCAATATTTTCCTAGCTATCTAATCTCTATTCAATCAGAAGTGACAAATCGTCACCTGATTTATTACAATTAGCAAATACTAAATATCTGCGTGTATACTTTAAATTTGATTAATCCCTTCTCCACTGAATACCCACCCTATCTCTCTCCTAACTTGAAAGCCTAGACTTTATATAGTAGACACAATTTACATGTTCACGTTCTCTTCTTCAGAGGAGCTTTCTAATAAAACAGTTTTTAAGGACCGAAGATTCCCCAAGAAGACTTGTTGGTGAGAAGTACGCGGATAGAGCCGTCACGTAGTTTTCAAAGTGAATCATCTCCAACTCAGAATATCTTAATTTTTTTTACTGCTTTTTCCACACTCCCTACTTTTTTCATGTAATAGCTCTATATATGTTTAAAATAAAGTAATCTATGAAACCGCTTTGATTGTTCTTTCGGTAATTAATTTTCACAGTACGTTTGTTTAAGCATATACGGTGAAATACGTTTAACACTGAAAAAACCGCTAGAGACAAACACACCGATTAACACGTAACAATGCAACGTGCCTGACAAACTACTATGTATTTTTCATACATTTTTTCACTCTTAACTTACGAAATGAAAATCAGCTTTGAAGGAAAATGAACAAAATCTGGAAAACACCACCACGATTTAATTGCCCTGTTGTTATCTGTCGGAATGCATTTTACAGTAGATGATGATAATGTGCGTTCGAAAGCCCCAATTTTATGGCATGCAAAGACGTTTTGGAGTTCGTTAGAAGCTCAAAAAATATCGCATCGATGCGAATTGCGACAACGAAAATGGGAAATGAGTAATGTGGATTCCTGTTCCCGCATCATCGAAATCCAGGAACGTCGTGAAAAGTATGCGCAGCTATTTAGAAGACCATTCCATTGAGTGAAATGAACAACAAAATGGACAGGTATCTTCGAGAAATTCGTTGCTAAAAAAAACAAGTCACGAAGAGAAAAATACCCAAAGTGCCTATATCTCTAAAGCTCTCTGTACAGGATTTTGTTTTTTTAAAAAAGTTTGAAAAATTTTGTGATTGAATTTCTTTAAGTTCTTATTCTTAAAAAGTTATGTTTTTCATTGATTTTATTCAATCTACTGCTAAGCGCATCCATGTAAAAATAAAATGTTCTATCACGTAAACTTAATGTTATTACCATACGTTTCTTTTTTGCAATATCACGAAATTCTTTAAGCTCAAAAAAATGTTCCTAAGTCCCCCCCCTCCCAGTTTCGTTTTAAGCGGAATTTCGCTGTATAATTAAGCTCACAGCATTTTTCATGTTTTCCAATTAATAATTTAATTAAAAACATACTTCAGATGTATTTCATTAAAAATGAACAATTATTAAAAACAATACAAATGGCTTACCAAAATCTAACACACACCATGAATTCTTGATTGAATAAAAGTCACGATTCAATAGACAAATAATAGCTCTTTGTCATACGGGTCCCTTAAATCTACCTACCATCTCAAACTTCTTGACCGTTTGAATCTTGACCACTTACTTCCCATCTATTTCCGAGTTATGCCCTTTCATTCTACGAGAATTCATCGTCCATTCTAAATCCCTCGAGGGTGTTTCGAAAAATAGACCAAAACAGAGAGTTCCATCGATTTTTAAAACTCGGACCGGGAAAGGATTAGAAGGATAGTAAATTACAGGCCCTGGAGGCCACAGTGCTACAGTCCTTTTGTTTCAAATGCACATCGATTTCCTCTACTGTTTCGTGACATTCTATGAAAGATGAAGATATTTCTCCAGAGCTTTGGGAAATAAAAGTGGGATTGAAATATTAGATGTTTAATCGTAGGGAACAAAAATTGTTACTTTAAGAAAAAGTGCTGTATTTTCTCTTTTATATATATATAAGCAAGAAAGAAATATTTTGCTTTTTGTAAAAAGTGATAGATGTTAATTTGATTACGTTTTTCTTTTTTTTTTTTTTGCTTTATGTATTGTTTAAGTAATATGTAAACAAAAAAAAACATAAAATATCACAATAAAGTAAAATAACGTGTTATAAGTTTGTTTTCACTGAACTTTGTATAAGCAGTTAAATATGTGTTTTTATAATGTGATGACGCATTTGTGTTTGTGTTGAGAAGATGAATTAGAAATATTTTTAATGTTATGCAGAACTGCCTTTTTCCTCCTGATAACGATGACAATGCATTTGAGTATTTATTCGGCGAGATATCAGAGAGTGTTAAGGTGTTAAACTTATCAATAATTGTCCACAAAATATTTCTGGAGTGTGATCAGGAGTCGACCATCTCTCTCAAAGACACACCTATTTGCTCAATGGAATTTAGGTGTCCTCGTATGGCCAATATAGCTAGGCTATATCTAAAATGTTCACTGAATGGTATTATTTAGAAACGATGAATCGGTCCATTGTAAAAATGGAGAGGGAGAGTTCTCCAGTTAAATACTGAAGACGGACAAATAGGAGCAGATAGTCATCAAACAAATTGTGTTTAATCTGGCATTTAAGAGACTTAGTTTCGCGAACTAGATATTAATGCGACGCCGGTTTTAACTTAAGTTAAATTGATTAATTTATTTCGTTAGATCCATATAAATAAAACCCGGTTCTAAATTTCAGTTGGCGTCACACTATGGCTTAAGTTTAAACATTAGATCTTTTAAGAGACAAATAAAACTAGGACACTAAATTAAAAGGCCGTTCATTTAAATTAACACTTAATTTATTTAACAATAAGGTTGAAATTACGTTAAATACTAAAGAAGATGATTACTTAACTGATTAACTTACATAACTTACTTAACTTACTTAACAACTTACGCTTACTTACTTACATGATTACTTAACTGAATAATTTCGGAAAGAGAGAGGAGTCATGACGGTGGCGCCCGGAGAGTCCCCTACTGCGGTGACTATCAGATAGGGACGTGTCAGACCAAGATCGGTGTGAAGGAGCCCCCGGAGTAGTGTGTCAATTCGTGGTGCATCCGCTTTTATTTCTGAGGCAGTTGTCTTTGTATTCTGGAGCGGATTATTTCCGAAATTCAATCAGTTTTTCTGATTGGTCCAGAGTCAGCGGACGGATGTATCCTCCCCGCGGTCAGTGTCATCTCTCCCGGCGCGAAATTCCCAAGCACCCCATTTACCATGATGTATTTATGGGTATATTGCCTTCTTCCAGGCGTGGGAACGCGTCACGCCTTTCGGTGGGGTGAGAGGCGCTCCCAGAATTGCACTCTTGTAAACAGGCAACATGGGCGAAGATATAAAAATGGCAGTTGCAATCTCTGAGACC
Source organism: Trichonephila clavipes (assembly GCA_019973935.1). Taxonomy (NCBI): domain Eukaryota; kingdom Metazoa; phylum Arthropoda; class Arachnida; order Araneae; family Nephilidae; genus Trichonephila; species Trichonephila clavipes. The sequence goes on along the minus strand of BMAU01010740.1, from coordinate 15 downwards.
CGGCGACCCCCCATC
>BMAU01010736.1:0-182643 GCA_019973935.1 Trichonephila clavipes | reverse complement strand
AGTGCTCTAGTTTTGTAAAAATTTTAATATTTTTATCCTGGAAGGTCATTTCAAAATGAACTGAAATATTTCGCTTCTTTCTGTATAATAGAGATTCAGATTTATCAATCACTGCTTTATTACAAAATTTACAGTCCCTTATGTGAATATAATCACTGTTTTATTAAGCAAAAACTAAGATAAAGTGCTCAAGTTTTGTAAAAATTTTAATATTTTTTATCCTGAAGGTCATTTCGAAATGAACTGAAATATTTCGCTTATTTTCTGTATAATAGAGATTCAGATTTACCAATCACTGCTTTTATTACAAAATTTACAGTCCCTTATGTGAATATAATCACTGTTTTATTAAGCAAAACCAAGATAAAGTGCTCTAGTTTTGTAAAAATTTTTAATATTTTTATCCTGAAGGTCATTTCAAAATGAACTGAAATATTTCGCTTCTTTTCTGTATAATAGAGATTCAGATTTATCAATCACTGCTTTATTACAAAATTTACAGTCCCCTTATGTGAATATAATCACTGTTTTATTAAGCAAAAACTAAGATAAAGTGCTCAGTTTTGTAAAATTTTAATATTTTTATCCTGAAGGTCATTTCAAAATGAACTGAAATATTTCGCTTCTTTTTCTGTATAATAGAGATTCAGATTTTACCCAATCTTCTTCTTTATTACAAAATTTACAGTCCCTTATGTGAATATAATCACGTTTTATTAAAAAGCAAAAACTAAGATAAAGTGCTCAAGTTTTGTAAAAATTTTAATATTTTTATCCTGAAGGTCATTTCAAAAATGAACTGAAATATTTCCTTCTTTTCTGTATAATAGAGATTCAGATTTTACCAATCACTGCTTTATTACAAAATTTACAGTCCCTTATGTGAATATAATCACTGTTTTATTAAGCAAAAACTAAGATAAAGTGCTCAAGTTTTGTAAAAATTTTAATTTTTATCCTGAAGGTCATTTCAAAATGAACTGAAATATTTCCTTCTTTTCTGTATAATAGAGATTCAGATTTATCAATCACTGCTTTATTACAAAATTTACAGTCCCTTATGAATATAATCACTGTTTTATTAAACAAAAACTAAGATAAAGTGCTCAAGTTTTGTAAAATTTTAATATTTTTATCCTGAAGGTCATTTTCAAAAATGAACTGAAATATTTCGCTTCTTTTCTGTATAATAGAGATTCAGATTTATCAATCACTGCTTTATTACAAAATTTTACAGTCCCTTTATGTGAATATAATCACTGTTTTAAAAAGCAAAAACTAAGATAAAAGTGCTCAAGTTTTGTAAAATTTTAATATTTTTTATCCTGAAGGTCATTTCAAAAATGAACTGAAATATTTCGCTTCTTTTCTGTATAATAGAGATTCAGATTTATCAATCACTGCTTTATTACAAAATTTACAGTCCCTTATGTGAATATAATCACTGTTTTATTAAGCAAAAACTAAGATAAAGTGCTCTAGTTTTGTAAAATTTTAATATTTTTATCCTGAAGGTCATTTCAAAAATGAACTGAAATATTTCGCTTCTTTCTGTATAATAGAGATTCAGATTTACCAATCACTGCTTTTATTACAAAATTTACAGTCCCTTATGTGAATATAATCACTGTTTTATTAAGCAAAAACTAAGATAAAGTGCTCAAGTTTTTGTAAAAATTTTAATATTTTTTATCCTGAAGGTCATTTCAAAAATGAACTGAAATATTTTTTCGGCTTCTTTTCTGTATAATAGAGATTCAGATTTATCAATCACTGCTTTATTACAAAATTTACAGTCCCTTATGTGAATATAATCACTGTTTTATTAAGCAAAACTAAGATAAAGTGCTCTAGTTTTGTAAAAATGTTAATATTTTTTTTATCCTGAAGGTCATTTCAAAAATGAACTGAAATATTTCGCTTCTTTTCTGTATAATAGAGATTCAGATTTACCAATCACTGCTTTATTACAAAATTTACAGTCCCTTATGTGAATATAATCACTGTTTTATTAAGCAAAAACTAAGATAAAGTGCTCAAGTTTTGTAAAAATTTTAATATTTTTTATCCTGAAGGTCATTTCAAAAATGAACTGAAATATTTCGCTTCTTTCTGTATAATAGAGATTCAGATTTACAATCACTGCTTTATTACAAAATTTACAGTCCCTTATTGTGAATATAATCACTGTTTTATTAAGCAAAAACTAAGATAAAGTGCTCAAGTTTTGTAAAAATTTTAATATTTTTTATCCTGAAGGTCATTTCAAAAAATGAACTGAAATATTTCGCTTCTTTTCTGTATAATAGAGATTCAGATTTTAATCACTGCTTTATTACAAAATTTACAGTCCCTTATGTGAATATAATCACTGTTTTATTAAGCAAAAACTAAGATAAAGTGCTCAAGTTTTGTAAAAATTTTAATATTTTTATCCTGAAGGTCATTTCAAAAATGAACTGAAATATTTCGCTTCTTTTCTGTATAATAGAGATTCAGATTTACCAATCACTGCTTTATTACAAAATTTACAGTCCCTTATGTGAATATAATCACTGTTTTATTAAGCAAAAACTAAGATAAAAGTGCTCAAGTTTTGTAAAAATTTTAATTTTTATCCTGAAGGTCATTTCAAAAATGAACTGAAATATTTCGCTTCTTTTCTGTATAATAGAGATTCAGATTTATCAATCACTGCTTTATTACAAAATTTACAGTCCCTTATGAAATATAATCACTGTTTTATTAAAGCAAAACTAAGATAAAGTGCTCAAGTTTTGTAAAAATTTTAATATTTTTTATCCTGAAGGTCATTTCAAAAATGAACTGAAATATTTTTAAACTTCTTTTCTGTATAATAGAGATTCAGATTTATCAATCACTGCTTTATTACAAAATTTACAGTCCCTTATGTGAATATAATCACTGTTTTATTAAGCAAAAACTAAAGATAAAGTGCTCAAGTTTTGTAAAAATTTTAATATTTTTTATCCTGAAGGTCATTTCAAAATGAACTGAAATATTTCGCTTCTTTTCTGTATATAATAGAGATTCAGATTTATCAATCACTGCTTTATTACAAAATTTACAGTCCCTTATGTGAATATAATCACTGTTTTATTAAGCAAAAACTAAGATAAAGTGCTCTAGTTTTGTAAAAATTTTAATATTTTTTTTTTATCCTGAAGGTCATTTCAAAAATGAACTGAAATATTTCGCTTCTTTTCTGTATAATAGAGATTCAGATTTACCAATCAATGCTTTATTACAAAATTTACAGTCCCTTATGTGAATATAATCACTGTTTTATTAAGCAAAACTAAGATAAAGTGCTCAAGTTTTGTAAAAATTTTAATATTTTTTATCCTGAAGGTCATTTTCAAAAAATGAACTGAAATATTTCGCTTCTTTTCTGTATAATAGAGATTCAGATTTACCAATCACTGCTTTATTACAGAAATTTACAGTCCCTTATGTGAATATAATCACTGTTTTATTAAGCAAAAACTAAGATAAAAAGTGCAAGTTTTGTAAAAATTTAATATTTTTATCCTGAAGGTCATTTCAAAAATGAACTGAAATATTTCCTTCTTTCTGTATAATAGAATTCAGATTTATCAATCACTGCTTTATTACAAAATTTACAGTCCCTTATGTGAATATAATCACTGTTTTATTAAGCAAAAACTAAGATAAAGTGCTCTAGTTTTTGTAAAAATTTTAATATTTTATCCTGAAGGTCATTTCAAAAATGAACTGAAATATTTCCTTCTTTTTCTGTATAATAGAGATTCAGATTTATCAATCACTGCTTTATTACAAAATTTACAGTCCCTTATGTGAATATAATCACTGTTTTATTAAGCAAAAACTAAGATAAAGTGCTCAAGTTTTGTAAAAATTTTAATATTTTTTATCCTGAAAGTCATTTCAAAAATGAACTGAAATATTTCGCTTCTTTTTTCTGTATAATAGAGATTCAGATTTATCAATCACTGCTTTATTACAAAATTTACAGTCCCTTATGTGAATATAATCACTGTTTTATTAAGCAAAAACTAAGATAAAGTGCTCAAGTTTTTGTAAAAATTTTAATATTTTTATCCTGAAGGTCATTTCAAAAAATGAACTGAAATATTGCCCTTCTTTTCTGTAAATAGAGATTCAGATTTATCAAATGATTACAAAATTTACAGTCCCCTTATGTGAATATAATCACTGTTTTATTAAGCAAAAACTAAGATAATGTGCTCAAGTTTTGTAAAATTTTAATATTTTTTATCCTGAAGGTCATTTCAAAAAATGAACTGAAATATTTCGCTTCTTTTCTGTATAATAGAGATTCAGATTTACCAATCACTGCTTTATTACAAAATTTACAGTCCCTTATGTGAATATAATCACTGTTTTATTAAGCAAAATCTAAGATAAAGTGCTCAAGTTTTGTAAAAATTTTAATATTTTTTATCCTGAAGGTCATTTCAAAAAATGAACTGAAATATTTCGCTTCTTTTCTGTATAATAGAGATTCAGATTTATCAATCACTGCTTTATTACAAAATTTACAGTCCCTTATGTGAATATAATCACTGTTTTATTAAGCAAAACTAAGATAAAGTGCTCAAGTTTTGTAAAAATTTTAATATTTTTTATCCTGAAGGTCATTTCAAAAAATGAACTGAAATATTTCGCTTCTTTTCTGTATAATAGAGATTCAGATTTATCAATCACTGCTTTATTACAAAATTTACAGTCCCTTATGTGAATATAATCACTGTTTTATTAAGCAAAAACTAAGATAAAGTGCTCAAGTTTTGTAAAAATTTTAATATTTTTATCCTGAAGGTCATTTCAAAAATGAACTGAAATATTTCGCTTCTTTTCTGTATAATAGAGATTCAGATTTATCAATCACTGCTTTATTACAAAATTTACAGTCCCTTATGTGAATATAATCACTGTTTTATTAAGCAAAAACTAAGATAAAGTGCTCTAGTTTTGTAAAAATTTTAATATTTTTTTTATCCTGAAGGTCATTTCAAAAATGAACTGAAATATTTCGCTTCTTTTCTGTATAATAGAGATTCAGATTTACCAATCACTGCTTTATTACAAAATTTACAGTCCCTTATGTGAATATAATCACTGTTTTATTAAGCAAAAACTAAGATAAAGTGCTCAAGTTTTGTAAAAATTTTAATATTTTTTATCCTGAAGGTCATTTCAAAAATGAACTGAAATATTTCGCTTCTTTTCTGTATAATAGAGATTCAGATTTACCAATCACTGCTTTATTACAAAATTTACAGTCCCTTATGTGAATATAATCACTGTTTTATTAAGCAAAAACTAAGATAAAGTGCTCAAGTTTTGTAAAAATTTTAATATTTTTTATCCTGAAGGTCATTTCAAAAATGAACTGAAATATTTCGCTTCTTTTCTGTATAATAGAGATTCAGATTTATCAATCACTGCTTTATTACAAAATTTACAGTCCCTTATGTGAATATAATCACTGTTTTATTAAGCAAAAACTAAGATAAAGTGCTCTAGTTTTGTAAAAATTTTTAATATTTTTTATCCTGAAGGTCATTTCAAAAATGAACTGAAATATTTCGCTTCTTTTTCTGTATAATAGAGATTCAGATTTATCAATCACTGCTTTATTACAAAATTTACAGTCCCTTATGTGAATATAATCACTGTTTTATTAAGCAAAAACTAAGATAAAGTGCTCAAGTTTTGTAAAAATTTTAATATTTTTTATCCTGAAAGTCATTTCAAAAATGAACTGAAATATTTCGCTTCTTTTCTGTATAATAGAGATTCAGATTTATCAATCACTGCTTTATTACAAAATTTACAGTCCCTTATGTGAATATAATCACTGTTTTATTAAGCAAAACTAAGATAAAGTGCTCAAGTTTTGTAAAAATTTTAATATTTTTATCCTGAAGGTCATTTCAAAAATGAACTGAAATATTTCGCTTCTTTTCTGTATAATAGAGATTCAGATTTATCAATCACTGCTTTATTACAAAATTTACAGTCCCTTATGTGAATATAATCACTGTTTTATTAAGCAAAAAAACTAAGATAATGTGCTCAAGTTTTGTAAAAATTTTAATATTTTTATCCTGAAGGTCATTTCAAAAATGAACTGAAATATTTCGCTTCTTTTCTGTATAATAGAGATTCAGATTTACCAATCACTGCTTTATTACAAAATTTACAGTCCCTTATGTGAATATAATCACTGTTTTATTAAGCAAAATCTAAGATAAAGTGCTCAAGTTTTGTAAAAATTTTAATATTTTTTATCCTGAAGGTCATTTCAAAATGAACTGAAATATTTCGCTTCTTTTCTGTATAATAGAGATTCAGATTTATCAATCACTGCTTTATTACAAAATTTACAGTCCCTTATGTGAATATAATCACTGTTTTATTAAGCAAAAACTAAAATAAAGTGCTCTAGTTTTGTAAAAATTTTAATATTTTTATCCTGAAGGTCATTTCAAAAATGAACTGAAATATTTCGCTTCTTTTCTGTATAATAGAGATTCAGATTTACCAATCACTGCTTTATTACAAAATTTACAGTCCCTTATGTGAATATAATCACTGTTTTATTAAGCAAAAACTAAGATAAAGTGCTCAAGTTTTGTAAAAAATTTTAATATTTTTTTTTTATCCTGAAGGTCATTTCAAAAATGAACTGAAATATTTCCTTCTTTTCTGTATAATAGAGATTCAGATTTATCAATCACTGCTTTATTACAAAATTTACAGTCCCTTATGTGAATATAATCACTGTTTTATTAAGCAAAAACTAAAATAAAGTGCTCTAGTTTTGTAAAAATTTTAATATTTTTATCCTGAAGGTCATTTCAAAAATGAACTGAAATATTTCGCTTCTTTTCTGTATAATAGAGATTCAGATTTACCAATCACTGCTTTATTACAAAATTTACAGTCCCTTATGTGAATATAATCACTGTTTTATTAAGCAAAAACTAAGATAAAGTGCTCAAGTTTTGTAAAAATTTTAATATTTTTTATCCTGAAGGTCATTTCAAAAATGAACTGAAATATTTCGCTTCTTTTCTGTATAATAGAGATTCAGATTTATCAATCACTGCTTTATTACAAAATTTACAGTCCCTTATGTGAATATAATCACTGTTTTATTAAGCAAAAACTAAGATAATGTGCTCAAGTTTTGTAAAAATTTTAATATTTTTTATCCTGAAGGTCATTTCAAAAATGAACTGAAATATTTCGCTTCTTTTCTGTATAATAGAGATTCAGATTTACCAATCACTGCTTTATTACAAAATTTACAGTCCCTTATGTGAATATAATCACTGTTTTATTAAGCAAAAATCTAAGATAAAGTGCTCAAAAAAATTTTAATATTTTTTATCCTGAAGGTCATTTCATAAATGAACTGAAATATTTCCTTCTTTTCTGTATAATAGAGATTCAGATTTATCAATCACTGCTTTATTACAAAATTTACAGTCCCTTATGTGAATATAATCACTGTTTTATTAAGCAAAAACTAAAATAAAGTGCTCTAGTTTTGTAAAAATTTTAATATTTTTTTATCCTGAAGGTCATTTCAAAAATGAACTGAAATATTTCGCTTCTTTTCTGTATAATAGAGATTCAGATTTACCAATCACTGCTTTATTACAAAATTTACAGTCCCTTATGTGAATATAATCACTGTTTTATTAAGCAAAAACTAAGATAAAGTGCTCAAGTTTTGTAAAAATTTTAATATTTTTATCCTGAAGGTCATTTCAAAAATGAACTGAAATATTTCGCTTCTTTTCTGTATAATAGAGATTCAGATTTATCAATCACTGCTTTATTACAAAATTTACAGTCCCTTATGTGAATATAATCACTGTTTTATTAAGCAAAAACTAAAATAAAGTGCTCTAGTTTTGTAAAAATTTTAATATTTTTATCCTGAAGGTCATTTCAAAAAATGAACTGAAATATTTCGCTTCTTTTCTGTATAATAGAGATTCAGATTTACCAATCACTGCTTTATTACAAAATTTACAGTCCCTTATGTGAATATAATCACTGTTTTATTAAGCAAAAACTAAGATAAAGTGCTCAAGTTTTGTAAAAATTTTAATATTTTTTATCCTGAAGGTCATTTCAAAAATGAACTGAAATATTTCGCTTCTTTTCTGTATAATAGAGATTCAGATTTACCAATCACTGCTTTATTACAAAATTTACAGTCCCTTATGTGAATATAATCACTGTTTTATTAAGCAAAATCTAAGATAAAGTGCTCAAGTTTTGTAAAAATTTTAATATTTTTTATCCTGAAGGTCATTTCAAAAATGAACTGAAATATTTCGCTTCTTTTCTGTATAATAGAGATTCAGATTTATCAATCACTGCTTTATTACAAAATTTACAGTCCCTTATGTGAATATAATCACTGTTTTATTAAGCAAAAACTAAGATAAAGTGCTCTAGTTTTGTAAAAATGTTAATATTTTTATCCTGAAGGTCATTTCAAAAATGAACTGAAATATTTCTTCTTTCTGTATAATAGAGATTCAGATTTACCAATCACTGCTTTATTACAAAATTTACAGTCCCTTATGTGAATATAATCACTGTTTTATTAAGCAAAAACTAAGATAAAGTGCTCAAGTTTTGTAAAAATTTTAATATTTTTTATCCTGAAGGTCATTTCAAAAATGAACTGAAATATTTCGCTTCTTTTCTGTATAATAGAGATTCAGATTTACCAATCACTGCTTTATTACAAAATTTACAGTCCCTTATGTGAATATAATCACTGTTTTATTAAGCAAAAACTAAGATAAAGTGCTCAAGTTTTGTAAAAATTTTAATATTTTTATCCTGAAGGTCATTTCAAAAATGAACTGAAATATTTCGCTTCTTTTCTGTATAATAGAGATTCAGATTTATCAATCACTGCTTTATTACAAAATTTACAGTCCCTTATGTGAATATAATCACTGTTTTATTAAGCAAAAACTAAGATAAAGTGCTCTAGTTTTGTAAAAATTTTAATATTTTTTATCCTGAAGGTCATTTCAAAAATGAACTGAAATATTTCCTTCTTTCTGTATAATAGAGATTCAGATTTATCAATCACTGCTTTATTACAAAATTTACAGTCCCTTATGTGAATATAATCACTGTTTTATTAAGCAAAAACTAAGATAAAGTGCTCAAGTTTTGTAAAAATTTTAATATTTTTATCCTGAAAGTCATTTCAAAAATGAACTGAAATATTTCGCTTCTTTTCTGTATAATAGAGATTCAGATTTATCAATCACTGCTTTATTACAAAATTTACAGTCCCTTATGTGAATATAATCACTGTTTTATTAAGCAAAAACTAAGATAAAGTGCTCAAGTTTTGTAAAAATTTTAATATTTTTTTATCCTGAAGGTCATTTCAAAAATGAACTGAAATATTTCAACTTCTTTTCTGTATAATAGAGATTCAGATTTATCAATCACTGCTTTATTACAAAATTTACAGTCCCTTATGTGAATATAATCACTGTTTTATTAAGCAAAAACTAAGATAATGTGCTCAAGTTTTGTAAAAATTTTAATATTTTTATCCTGAAGGTCATTTCAAAAATGAACTGAAATATTTCGCTTCTTTTCTGTATAATAGAGATTCAGATTTACCAATCACTGCTTTATTACAAAATTTACAGTCCCTTATGTGAATATAATCACTGTTTTATTAAAGCAAAATCTAAGATAAAGTGCTCAAGTTTTGTAAAAATTTTAATATTTTTTTTATCCTGAAGGTCATTTCAAAAATGAACTGAAATATTTCGCTTCTTTTCTGTATAATAGAGATTCAGATTTATCAATCACTGCTTTATTACAAAATTTACAGTCCCTTATGTGAATATAATCACTGTTTTATTAAGCAAAAACTAAGATAAAGTGCTCAAGTTTTGTAAAAATTTTAATATTTTTTATCCTGAAGGTCATTTCAAAAATGAACTGAAATATTTCGCTTCTTTTCTGTATAATAGAGATTCAGATTTATCAATCACTGCTTTATTACAAAATTTACAGTCCCTTATGTGAATATAATCACTGTTTTATTAAGCAAAAACTAAGATAAAGTGCTCTAGTTTTGTAAAAATGTTAATATTTTTTATCCTGAAGGTCATTTCAAAAATGAACTGAAATATTTCGCTTCTTTTCTGTATAATAGAGATTCAGATTTACCAATCACTGCTTTATTACAAAATTTACAGTCCCTTATGTGAATATAATCACTGTTTTATTAAGCAAAAACTAAGATAAAGTGCTCAAGTTTTTGTAAAAATTTTAATATTTTTTTATCCTGAAGGTCATTTCAAAAATGAACTGAAATATTTCGCTTCTTTTCTGTATAATAGAGATTCAGATTTACCAATCACTGCTTTATTACAAAATTTACAGTCCCTTATGTGAATATAATCACTGTTTTATTAAGCAAAAACTAAGATAAAGTGCTCAAGTTTTGTAAAAATTTTAATATTTTTATCCTGAAGGTCATTTCAAAATGAACTGAAATATTTCGCTTCTTTTCTGTATAATAGAGATTCAGATTTATCAATCACTGCTTTATTACAAAATTTACAGTCCCTTATGTGAATATAATCACTGTTTTATTAAGCAAAAACTAAGATAAAGTGCTCTAGTTTTGTAAAAATTTTAATATTTTTTTATCCTGAAGGTCATTTCAAAAATGAACTGAAATATTTCGCTTCTTTTCTGTATAATAGAGATTCAGATTTATCAATCACTGCTTTATTACAAAATTTACAGTCCCTTATGTGAATATAATCACTGTTTTATTAAGCAAAAACTAAGATAAAGTGCTCAAGTTTTGTAAAAATTTTAATATTTTTTTTATCCTGAAAGTCATTTCAAAAAATGAACTGAAATATTTCGCTTCTTTTCTGTATAATAGAGATTCAGATTTATCAATCACTGCTTTATTACAAAATTTACAGTCCCTTATGTGAATATAATCACTGTTTTATTAAGCAAAAACTAAGATAAAGTGCTCAAGTTTTGTAAAAATTTTAATATTTTTTATCCTGAAGGTCATTTCAAAAATGAACTGAAATATTTCGCTTCTTTTTCTGTATAATAGAGATTCAGATTTATCAATCACTGCTTTATTACAAAATTTACAGTCCCTTATGTGAATATAATCACTGTTTTATTAAGCAAAAACTAAGATAAAGTGCTCAAGTTTTGTAAAAATTTTAATATTTTTTTATCCTGAAGGTCATTTCAAAAATGAACTGAAATATTTCGCTTCTTTTCTGTATAATAGAGATTCAGATTTACCAATCACTGCTTTATTACAAAATTTACAGTCCCTTATGTGAATATAATCACTGTTTTTTATTAAGCAAAATCTAAGATAAAGTGCTCAAGTTTTGTAAAAATTTTAATATTTTTATCCTGAAGGTCATTTCATAAATGAACTGAAATATTTCGCTTCTTTTCTGTATAATAGAGATTCAGATTTATCAATCACTGCTTTATTACAAAATTTACAGTCCCTTATGTGAATATAATCACTGTTTTATTAAGCAAAACTAAAATAAAGTGCTCTAGTTTTGTAAAAATTTTAATATTTTTTATCCTGAAGGTCATTTCAAAAATGAACTGAAATATTTCGCTTCTTTTCTGTATAATAGAGATTCAGATTTACCAATCACTGCTTTATTACAAAATTTACAGTCCCTTATGTGAATATAATCACTGTTTTATTAAGCAAAAACTAAGATAAAGTGCTCAAGTTTTGTAAAAATTTTAATATTTTTATCCTGAAGGTCATTTCAAAAATGAACTGAAATATTTCGCTTCTTTTCTGTATAATAGAGATTCAGATTTATCAATCACTGCTTTATTACAAAATTTACAGTCCCTTATGTGAATATAATCACTGTTTTATTAAGCAAAAACTAAAATAAAGTGCTCTAGTTTTGTAAAAATTTTAATATTTTTATCCTGAAGGTCATTTCAAAAATGAACTGAAATATTTCGCTTCTTTTTCTGTATAATAGAGATTCAGATTTACCAATCACTGCTTTATTACAAAATTTACAGTCCCTTATGTGAATATAATCACTGTTTTATTAAGCAAAAACTAAGATAAAGTGCTCAAGTTTTGTAAAAATTTTAATATTTTTATCCTGAAGGTCATTTCAAAAATGAACTGAAATATTTCCTTCTTTTCTGTATAATAGAGATTCAGATTTACCAATCACTGCTTTATTACAAAATTTACAGTCCCTTATGTGAATATAATCACTGTTTTATTAAGCAAAATCTAAGATAAAGTGCTCAAGTTTTGTAAAAATTTTTTAATATTTTTTATCCTGAAGGTCATTTCAAAAATGAACTGAAATATTTCGCTTCTTTTCTGTATAATAGAGATTCAGATTTATCAATCACTGCTTTATTACAAAATTTACAGTCCCTTATGTGAATATAATCACTGTTTTATTAAGCAAAAACTAAAATAAAGTGCTCTAGTTTTGTAAAAATTTTAATATTTTTTATCCTGAAGGTCATTTCAAAAATGAACTGAAATATTTCGCTTCTTTTCTGTATAATAGAGATTCAGATTTACCAATCACTGCTTTATTACAAAATTTACAGTCCCTTATGTGAATATAATCACTGTTTTATTAAGCAAAAACTAAGATAAAGTGCTCAAGTTTTGTAAAAATTTTAATATTTTTTATCCTGAAGGTCATTTCAAAAATGAACTGAAATATTTCGCTTCTTTTCTGTATAATAGAGATTCAGATTTATCAATCACTGCTTTATTACAAAATTTACAGTCCCTTATGTGAATATAATCACTTTTATTAAGCAAAAACTAAGATAAAGTGCTCTAGTTTTGTAAAAATTTTAATATTTTTATCCTGAAGGTCATTTCAAAAATGAACTGAAATATTTCGCTTCTTTTCTGTATAATAGAGATTCAGATTTATCAATCACTGCTTTATTACAAAATTTACAGTCCCTTATGTGAATATAATCACTGTTTTATTAAGCAAAAACTAAGATAAAGTGCTCAAGTTTTGTAAAAATTTTAATATTTTTTATCCTGAAGGTCATTTCAAAAATGAACTGAAATATTTCGCTTCTTTTCTGTATAATAAAGATTCAGATTTACCAATCACTGCTTTATTACAAAATTTACAGTCCCTTATGTGAATATAATCACTGTTTTATTAAGCAAAAACTAAGATAAAGTGCTCAAGTTTTGTAAAAATTTTAATATTTTTTATCCTGAAGGTCATTTCAAAAATGAACTGAAATATTTCGCTTCTTTTCTGTATAATAGAGATTCAGATTTACCAATCACTGCTTTATTACAAAATTTACAGTCCCTTATGTGAATATAATCACTGTTTTATTAAGCAAAAACTAAGATAAAGTGCTCAAGTTTTGTAAAAATTTTAATATTTTTTATCCTGAAGGTCATTTCAAAAATGAACTGAAATATTTCGCTTCTTTTCTGTATAATAGAGATTCAGATTTATCAATCACTGCTTTATTACAAAATTTACAGTCCCTTATGTGAATATAATCACTGTTTTATTAAGCAAAAACTAAGATAAAGTGCTCTAGTTTTGTAAAAATTTTAATATTTTTTATCCTGAAGGTCATTTCAAAAATGAACTGAAATATTTCGCTTCTTTTCTGTATAATAGAGATTCAGATTTATCAATCACTGCTTTATTACAAAATTTACAGTCCCTTATGTGAATATAATCACTGTTTTATTAAGCAAAAACTAAGATAAAGTGCTCAAGTTTTGTAAAATTTTAATATTTTTTATCCTGAAAGTCATTTCAAAATGAACGGAAATATTTCGCTTCTTTTTTGTATAATAGAGATTCAGATTTATCAATCACTGCTTTATTACAAATTTACAGTCCCTTATGTGAATATAATCACTGTTTTATTAAGCAAAAACTAAGATAAAGTGCTCAAGTTTTGTAAAAATTTTAATATTTTTTATCCTGAAGGTCATTTCAAAAAAATGAACTGAAATATTTCGCTTCTTTTCTGTATAATAGAGATTCAGATTTATCAATCACTGCTTTATTACAAAATTTACAGTCCCTTATGTGAATATAATCACTTTTTTATTAAGCAAAAACTAAGATAAAGTGCTCTAGTTTTGTAAAAATTTTAATATTTTTTATCCTGAAGGTCATTTCAAAAATGAACTGAAATATTTCGCTTCTTTTCTGTATAATAGAGATTCAGATTTACCAATCACTGCTTTATTACAAAATTTACAGTCCTTATGTGAATATAATCACTGTTTTATTAAGCAAAAACTAAGATAAAGTGCTCAAGTTTTGTAAAAATTTTAATATTTTTTATCCTGAAGGTCATTTCAAAAATGAACTGAAATATTTCGCTTCTTTTCTGTATAATAAAGATTCAGATTTACCAATCACTGCTTTATTACAAAATTTACAGTCCCTTATGTGAATATAATCACTGTTTTATTAAGCAAAAAAACTAAGATAAAGTGCTCAAGTTTTGTAAAAATTTTTAATATTTTTTATCCTGAAGGTCATTTCAAAATGAACTGAAATATTTCGCTTCTTTTCTGTATAATAGAGATTCAGATTTACCAATCACTGCTTTATTACAAAATTTACAGTCCCTTATGTGAATATAATCACTGTTTTATTAAGCAAAAACTAAGATAAAGTGCTCAAGTTTTGTAAAAATTTTAATATTTTTTATCCTGAAGGTCATTTCAAAATGAACTGAAATATTTCGCTTCTTTTCTGTATAATAGAGATTCAGATTTATCAATCACTGCTTTATTACAAAATTTACAGTCCCTTATGTGAATATAATCACTGTTTTATTAAGCAAAAACTAAGATAAAGTGCTCTAGTTTTGTAAAAATTTTAATATTTTTTATCCTGAAGGTCATTTCAAAAATGAACTGAAATATTTCGCTTCTTTTCTGTATAATAGAGATTCAGATTTATCAATCACTGCTTTATTACAAAATTTACAGTCCCTTATGTGAATATAATCACTGTTTTATTAAGCAAAAACTAAGATAAAGTGCTCAAGTTTTGTAAAAATTTTTAATATTTTTTATCCTGAAAGTCATTTCAAAAATGAACTGAAATATTTCGCTTCTTTTCTGTATAATAGAGATTCAGATTTATCAATCACTGCTTTATTACAAAATTTACAGTCCCTTATGTGAATATAATCACTGTTTTATTAAGCAAAAACTAAGATAAAGTGCTCAAGTTTTGTAAAAATTTTAATATTTTTTTATCCTGAAGGTCATTTCAAAAATGAACTGAAATATTTCGCTTCTTTTCTGTATAATAGAGATTCAGATTTATCAATCACTGCTTTATTACAAAATTTACAGTCCCTTATGTGAATATAATCACTGTTTTATTAAGCAAAAACTAAGATAATGTGCTCAAGTTTTGTAAAAATTTTAATATTTTTTATCCTGAAGGTCATTTCAAAAATGAACTGAAATATTTCGCTTCTTTTTCTGTATAATAGAGATTCAGATTTACCAATCACTGCTTTATTACAAAATTTACAGTCCCTTATGTGAATATAATCACTGTTTTATTAAGCAAAATCTAAGATAAAGTGCTCAAGTTTTGTAAAAATTTTAATATTTTTATCCTGAAGGTCATTTCAAAATGAACTGAAATATTTCGCTTCTTTTCTGTATAATAGAGATTCAGATTTATTAATCACTGCTTTATTGCAAAATTTACAGTCCCTTATGTGAATATAATCACTGTTTTATTAAGCAAAAACTAAGATAAAGTGCTCTAGTTTTTGTAAAAATTTTAATATTTTTTATCCTGAAGGTCATTTCAAAAATGAACTGAAATATTTCGCTTCTTTTCTGTATAATAGAGATTCAGATTTATCAATCACTGCTTTATTGCAAAATTTACAGTCCCTTATGTGAATATAATCACTGTTTTATTAAGCAAAAACTAAGATAAAGTGCTCTAGTTTTGTAAAAATTTTAATATTTTTTATCCTGAAGGTCATTTCAAAAATGAATAGCAAAGCAACACATCAAAGTTGAAAAATTGAAAATTTGTTCATAAACTTTTTGTACAGTATGGGCCCCGTTTATGTAGTTTTTTGTAAATTTTACCAATTTTTTCCCATTTTAGTAATAATAATTTCTTTTTCTCTTCTTAGTTTTAGCATATTTTTTTCCTAAAATGCACTAAATAAATTTAAAAATTACAAAAAATCTCCATATCTCCATTTTTTTTAAAGTTGTTACAAGTAGTTGGAGTAAGTAGTTGTAGTTGTGCATCAAACTGTAGGCTTTGCTAATTAACCAGTGTGTATTGTTTAATTATAACTTAAATAAAAACCTAACAGTTATCTATAAATTGCACTTATAGTTTAATCCATTTATGACGCTGTAGTTATTCCCTCGATATTGGCATTCTTAAGGAAGAAAATAGTTAAAAACTTTTTATTGGTTTAAAAAGGATTACTTGGCATCCTTCTTATTTCTCTGATTATTATTCCCATTCTTTTGGGCCCCGATAGCTTAGTTGTCAGGGTCACAAGATCGTGTCCAGCGTGTATCAGTTCAAAGCCTAGTGGCACAGAAGCCCCTTCGTGTAGAAGGGCTGATGCTCCCTAAATATGCCATGGCTCTAAATCCTTCCATTGGTGTGGTGCGGTAATTTATACAGGAAGGAGTACCCCTCTTGTTACTTGAGCGAGGTTTTAAAACACGACGTTTGTCGCCAATAGTTTCGTGTTGTTTTATAGTGTACGACTTTGTGACGGGACTTTATCGCTCCTTTTACTAATCCTCTTGGGGAATCTTTGGGACCAGAATGGCATTTCAATCCAATCTTCTCAAGAAGAAAACGCGATATGCAGATTAGTGAATGATTATATATATTGGAGCTTTGCATTCACGAGGAGGTTGGCTGGAGGCCGAAGAGTGTTATAGGAGCCATATAGAAGTCAGTTAGAAGCCAGAAAGTTGCATAGAAGCTGGATCAAGTCGGATAATAATAATGTATAGAAAAATAATATTAAAGGAATAAAGTAAAAGAAGAGGTTATAAAGCTTGGTTGCTGATCGCCGTGTGATATTGGTGATTGATTATTAAAGTTTAATTATAGAGTGGATTCTAGCTAGTTAAGGAATCGGCTATAGATAAAGATTCGGTGGTTAATTTATTATAAAGATAGTAAGTAGGATTTATAATGCGCTATTTTCTTAGAATTGTTAATTACGTCATACCACTCCTGATCATTTTCCTCTAAGTAAGACTAGTGTTGCATTGATTAATATATAGTGAGATAATAATAAACTCGATTTATAATTATGGAAGATTCGAGTGGTCTCAATCATTTATCCCTACAAATCTAGAACGCGTGAATGAAGAGATGATATATCCGGGCATTGACTTAATATACTCACGGACTTCCTATTCTCTTCTCTCTCATTTGGGATTTTATTTCTACATGGAAGTAAAATAAACAATATTTCCTCTTCTAGGGTACGATGAAAATAATTAAATGTCGTTATAATTCTGCAGATGCTGTAATTCTAATTCATTGTACACACTTGGGAGAAAAGATGTCCTGTTAAAATCAAACTAAGAAGTATACATGTATTATCTTTGTATTTATTACTTTATTACAACTATGTGGAATGATTTTTATCTCCATAATTGAACACAGTTTTGCTATACATAAGTAACTACTGTCATTACTCATTTTACAAGCTTTTAAATTACATAGAAAAATATTATAAATACTTTCACTGCCTTTTGCTTTTTTTCTTCGAAACCATAAAAATAAAGATAGCAGTTTTCCATATTTAATTTAATATAAATTGCAACAAAAAAGGAAATTAACTTCTTCTTCCATACACGCCTACGAGGAAATAGAGTTTAAAATGTCTTCTAAGAAAGATTCCATTAAATGTGTAGAACGTTCTTATTATACATAGAAATGCAAGAACAAAAGAAACTCATCAAGGCATTTAGATTGCAAATATGATTCGAAGAAAGAAAATTAATCAATAATAATCTTTTAAAAATTGTAGTAAGAGTCTCACTATATAAAAGGAAGGGAAAAAGCAGAATATATAATCCCTCAAAACGTATGTCGCTCTCAAAACGAAATATCTCAGTACATATAATTTTGTCTTTTTCCCCCTCTTCCTTGACATCTCAGTTTACGTGACGGTGCACGCCGGCATAGCTATTAACGAATAAAATCTTCTCCCGTGGTCTCCAGGGCGAATTTTCACTTTTGTTCCGAAGAAGATTTAAATTAATCCCTCTTTTCGAAAAAACAAAGGGAACTTCTCCCCCTCTGCTTTCTCTCAGGAAATCAAATTCTTACCTACTTCTATTTCGAACATCGAAAAGAACGACGAAAAAATATTAATAAATACCCTTGAGTAAAAATGAAAAATTCCACTTTTCCCTATATACGAACAAGCAAGGAGGGGGGAAAAGAGGATGAAAATAGCGCGGATTTCGCCGTGGGTTGCTATACGTAATCCTACATGCGCAGAGCACGATGGGAAAAAAGCTTTATTAATAATAAAAGGCCTCTCTTCGGCGAGCATTCTTCCTCTATCTATTTTTTTAATTAAAAAGCAGCTATGTACAATGCCACTTTTGTTTTCTGTTCCGTGTTCTGTGTTTTTGCTTAATAAGCAGTTGGGTTTTCTCTTTAATATCTGGCAATGGTAGGATCTGTTTTGTTTTTGTAGTTAGGGGGCGAGGAAGAATTTTTCGATTATGACATTTCGACGAAAGATAAGACGGATCGAGAGAATAATTAATTCTGAAACATTTTTTCTTTGCTTTTTTTTTTTTTTTTGGTGTGATGAAATCCTTTTTTTATCATGGAAAGGAGTTAAAACATTTTCTTTCTAATTCTCTGGATATCGACCGAAATTACGAGACATATCTTTTGGTACTGTAAACAAGATTCATAGAATTCAACGACTAAAGTAAACAACAATTTTTTCCCCTTAAAAAATTGATTTTCTTTCTGCGTGTTTAATTTATGGAATAAGGATGAAATGAGAAAATGAAAGTTAATGAATAAATCTTTTGTTTCAATTCGAATAAGATTAGATGAGCCTCTTAAGGCTTTAAATCTATTTTAATACATATTAAAGACGGAGTAAGTGTTTATTCATATCGAACCATACTGCAAGAGCGGCTATTGGTGATGTATCTCTTAATTTTGAACCATGGTTAAATGACAAGAGTGGCACTTGAGCTAGGACTCCCCTTTCCGAATTTCCACACTGTGATACACCCCAGCCCGGGGGTATCATCTCTTTCTCCACGTGGCCTAGATTTGTAGGAATAAATGGTTAATCACCCAAATTCGTCATAATAAATCTAATTTATTACTATTCCAATGCATTTATCAACACAAGTCTTACGTATAGGGATGTAATCAGGAGTGATACAACGTAATTCTAAATTCTAAGTAAATATCGCCTGGAATCCTAATCACTATCTTTATGGAAAAACTATCCTAAGAATCCTTATCTGCCTTAGATTAGATTCCTTAACACTCCTTATAAAGTCCTTATATAATTACACTTCTATAATTAATATATGTTACCAATATCCCACGGTGATCAACATCTCAGCTTTCTGTCTTCCTCTATTCTATTCTTCTACTTATCATCTACTCTACCAACACGCGAATGCTAAAGCTTCATTATATATCTATTAACTAATCTGAATATCGCGGTTTCTTCTTGAGAGGATTGAATTAAAATAATGTCTTTCTGGCCCTAAAGATTCCCCAAGAGGATTAGTAAAAAAATCTGATAAAACCCCGTCGCAACACTACGTCAATGGGAGGAATTTGTGCCTCGGTAGATTGAACGGGCTTTAGCCCCTGTACATGATGGTTTTTTAGTGATAATAGGGTTTGAATTCATATCATAACGGTCGTAAGTCTGTGACCATATGCATCAGGCTACCACGGCTACACATTAAAGATTTCTTATTTTGAAATTAACAAATGTACACATTAATTTTATTGGCATGATTGTGATACCTTTTTCTCATACTTATTTCATCACTTCATAAAGCTTACATGTTGTTTCCTACACTCCTCACTTAACTGTGACTGAGCGCGCCATACTTTCCCGCCTTCCTACCCCAAATGAAACTTTTGAACCTCGTACTGGGACATTCTGTAAACAGGAAGCGCAACGGGCAGACACAAGGTCTTTTTTCAGCATCAATTCGCAGCACCTTCAAAGGTGTAATTTTCATTTACCCACATTACTACTTTTAAGTGCCCCACGTTGGGTGCCACAAATGGTGCCGTTGGTTGATTTCGAATAACACAGCCAGAGATGGAGATGGTACGTATGATTTTATATTACAGAAAATAAATATTTGCAGATAAAATTTACACTTAAAAGTAGTAATGCGGGTAAATGAAAATTACACCTTTGAAGGTGCTGCGGATTGATGCGGACAAAAGACCTTGCAACTGCCCGTTGCTTTCCCTGTTTACAGAATGTACCTGTACGGGGTTCAAAAGTTTCAGTTGGGGTAGGAAGGCGGGAAAGTATGGCGCGCTCAGTCGCAGTTAAGTGAGGAGTGTAGAAAACACATGTATTTTATAAGTTGTTAAATAAGTGTTTCAATTACTTCGAACATATTGCTTAGTCATATGGTTCAATCAATGGTTACCAATTCTCTCTATGTTACATAAAATTTGCTAGAATTAAAAGGAAAAATATGTTTTTTTGTGGGTATTTTGGAAGATTTTTAGATCTTTTACAGGTGAGCAGCAAATTTGTCGCTACAAATATAGAACGTTTGTATGTAGGTAATAACTCAAATAAATAGTTTTGGGTTTATATATACTTTAGTGGAATACAATGAGTAATAAAAGTATATTATAAATCCTGTTTAAAAAGTATTTTAACTTATTCGATATCAAGGTGGTTGATATTTTCTGTCAAGAAGCTGTAAACTTTTGTTGGTTATTCATTGCTTTTAGAAATTTTCTGAAGTTAGTATGTGACGGGCTCACGCGTCTTTTCTTTAACATGTCCTTTGGGTTCTTTGGGCCAGAATTAATGGCAACTCTTTTCCAACCAAATTCAAGAAGGGAAGTGTGAATGAAAGATGCAAATGAACAAGCTTTTAAATATCGGAACTTAGAGTAAACGAGAGGGCAATTGGTGGCAATGTATGGCAATTTGTGATAGTGGATAGAAATTGGCGGTAGTTGATGTCCAATAGAGGAATCGTGTTTCAAGTCTGAATTAGCTTTACGTGATGGTAATTAGAAGTTATAAGTGATTGAATATATGGAATTCAAGTTGCACACCAGTTCATGTAAATAAAGTCAAGATTGAGTATAGGACAATATTGATTGAATCTTCAGACTCTCTGCAATAAGGTAGGATTGACTATTTAATATTAGAATCTGTGAGTGTATTGGAGTTGAGGTTAGGTTATTCGGTTATTGATAGCGATCCAAATTAGATTAAGTCTTATTATCTATATATATTGTGTGTTGCGTATTTTTCCATCGTAGATTCTCTCACATTAATTATTATAATTTAATTTGTTAAAGGTTTAAGTTGAATATTTTAATGAAATCATATTAAGATAATGATTCCTTCGAGTTCTTTCGTTAATCCTACACCTCTAGCTCACGCTGATACTCCGAGAGATGTTCTCCCAAGGGTGGGAACATCACAAGTTTCTTATCATTAAGCGATCTGGATTACATACAAGGACGTCTTACGGCAGGGGCCAACTGGACCTGGGCCCATGGACTCGGCCACAATGGAGGCCTCGTCTCGTTCTCGACTCAGCCTCAATAAGATAATTTTTTGAATAACTTCAATGGTCAAATGTTTTTCCGGTTTTGTTCTCCGAAAAACTTGGAATTTCGGACAATGTGACAATTGGCTACATGTATAGGCCTAGACCTACCTCCTTCAGTCAAAAAGTGGCAGTCGGTCTAGCCGGTTTGTGTGATTGTAAGTCCTGCACATTTATTTTTTTCGGGTTACTATTTGTGCGAGTATTTGACAACGTATGTTAATTACTGTCTACTTTTAAGGGTCATATGTGGGACCTACAATTGTGTAGGGGCCAAAGCCTCAAGAAGCCTTAAGGTGTCCCTGATTATGTACCATATATGGTTTCGATAAGAATGTATTTACCGAAGATAAAAACATGCTTTCTGAATAATGCATTAAAACGATTAAAAGTTTTACACTTTGCATTCTCGTACTAATTAAATTTCTGAAACAACAACAACATCTGGAGAGATGATTATTTATTGACGATTTAAACCACAGCTCCCGAATAATTGCAGAAGACTGCAGTAGGATAATAGCTACGTTCATAAACTCGTGACCGGTGTATTATTAGTTCGAGCCTTAGTGCCGCTGAAGACCCACCGTATATAGGGGCTGATGCACATAGGGGGTGCCAGCTAAGGTTTCGTTATCGTAACTTTACCTCGAATCATACTTTTGAGGTTTGTTGTCAATAGCTCTCGTGTTGCCTTATAGAAGCGATGTTAATAAATTCTCATTATTAAGCACTCAGAAGAGTTATTTTCCTCAACCAGTTATTTTGTCTGATAACAAAGCTACTTTGCAGGCTATATCCAGCAATTAGGTTTACACTTCTGAATGAATTTATGAATGTAGAAAGATTCACACTATACTCTGGAGGACTCAATTGTCTTGCAGTGGATTCCTGCTCATTGTGGAATCGAGGGAAATGAGAGAGCCGATTTTTTGGCGAAGAAGTGTACGACTATTTTACAAACCGCTAGTAGCCATATGACTTTTAATTCTGCAAAACTCCTAATTAAATTAAAATTTAAGAGGAGATTTGCCTTTTATACCTATTAAATGAAGCTAAGGGAAAGGCATAGGAGTATCTCACTAATTCAAAGCGGATTTTCTAGATTTTTCTCGTAGCCGTGGCGTTATTTCGTCTTTTGAATGCGTAAAATTTCAAAATTCGACTAGAGTACACTTCAGCCTGTTCTCTTAGTGACTCTGAAGAGTCCATGGATAAGAACCATAATGATAAAAGCACTGCATTATTGTCTCTCAACTCTTCAGGTATCGGGAAGCTACTTTGAGACTAATGGTCTAGTGGTCAAAAATGTCGGGTATTTATAAAAATAAACTCCCCCCTGCTGAATAATTGCATGTATTTTGTACACTGAATTATTGCAAGTTTTTTCTGAATAATTGCAACTAGAAGAAATGAAACGGTGTGGGGTTAAATTTGTATATTGTATCACAAAGCCAGAGAGAGAGAGAGAGAGAGAAATCAGGTATGAGAAAAAAAAATTACCCCTACAAAATCAGCTTTGTTCACAAGTTTGCGCCGACGAGCCAGGCAGACAATGGTGAATTATAGAAGAAAGACAGTGCCTGTTATAAATGCATTGACTTTGTCTTTTAGGTTTGATTCTAATTGTTGAGGCTCATAACCTGTACACTACTGTTACTTAAGAGTGATTTTAATTCAAAACTTAACCAAATCAGTCTCAAAACTAGGTCCAGCAAAAGATTATTTCACCTTCAACATTTCTAACTTGCATATTTGAGTTTTAAATATATAAGGAAAGTTGGATTGCATAAATAAAAACAAGTGAATACATCTGAAATTTTTATTAATCTTTATATTATAACATAAGTAAAATTTATGAAGTATAGAATCTAAATTAAAAATTCAAGACATTTGGAAACAAGTAATAAAAAATAAGTTTCTGAAAGAAAAGTACACATTCCACGCGTCAAATTGTTTTCTTTTATCAACGTAAAATTAATTTAGCAAATGTAAAATATGAATGACAATCTTTTTGAATTAATATCTAAATGTTTTCCCGAATTCAAAAGCATCGAAAGAAAAATATTTCGACATGCATTGTTTATGAATGTCGAAACCTGATAAATAAAAAGATTAATTGAAAGAATCGAAGCACATTGTTCAGTCTCTTTCGTTTAATCTAAACATTTTTCAAACTAAAAATGCCTGAAGAAAAATTTAGTGACGAGACGTTTGTTCAAAAAGAATACTAATCAAACGACATTTGAAAAAAGATGTTGATAAAATTCACGGCAAATGGTTGAGTTTTTATTTTAGTTTTTCTGCCTTTCATAGAATCATTTAAAAAACAATTTTTTTTAACCTATGATATGTTTTGTATCAAAAAAATAAATATATATGCAGCACAATTTAAAAAGCTATTACATTAGACTAGAAAAAAACTAAAACATTTACCTTTTATTATTATTTTTCTTAAAAGTACCGTGTATTCATTTATAATTTATTCATAAAAATGATAATCTTAATTTGCATAAAATTTTAACATTTCTTTCATTCTGAGCATTTATATTTATGAAATTCTCACTGTGAAATACATTGAGTATATATATATATTTCAAAGTTTTTCACATTCCTTTTTTTTAATTACATCCACTTCTCATACATTGACATGGTGTCAAAAATAATAAAAGCATTTGGTATGAAAAATGCTATTTATAATGTGTTAAATTTCCTTCATGTAAACAGTTTTTTTTTTTTTTTGCAGTACACTTTTGTTTTTCAACGTCATTCAAAATCAAAGTTTAGCAGAGAAAAAAAAAGATTTTATGGAAAAAGGAAGCTTATTAATAAGTAACTGTTAATTTTTAAATTTAATATTCAACGAGAACATAATAATCTAACCGTTTAATTTAGCCCAGTAAATTGATCGTTCATGACGTGCAGGATTAGGTCAGTAAATATCAGCTGTTTGCGTTTGCTTTTTTTTCATAACATGAAAGATTAAATTATTGATATTAATGAGATGAGAAGTAGTATTAATTCTTCTACAAACATTTTACATCTTTTCTTCACAGTTTTAAATACATTAACTGTCAACTTTAGAAAAAGTTAGGGCCCGAAACACACACGCCCAGCTAAGCAGCAAAAGTTGAATTGTGTGGTGCCATAAAAGCGTACAGCAGATCGGGAAATCACTACCTACCTAATCACTTTATCAGAACCCGTTCTTGAAGCGAATTGTTTCAGAAATGGGTATATATCGTTATATAAAGCTTCCAACGACTGAATGTTGACTTTCTGAACAATCTGCATCAATATCAAAATTAAAACTTCACTCCAAAAAGATGTTATTGAGTGTGTGAAGGGGATGTACAAGAAATCCTTCACCGGATCTTCGTGTGAATGATAGTCTTTCGTTAGACGAACTGAGGTCCACAATGGTCTCGAAGAGTCCCAGAATCATAGATGGGCACAGTGTTATCTTCCATCACGGTGATATAAGGGTTATACTGAAGTTATCATTCGTCAAAACATAATGAAGTTTGGTTGGGAAGTTTTACCCTACCTTTCTCGTTGTTCTTCTGACTTGGTGGTGATTGACTACCTCCTGTCTCGCTTGTCGGCCAACATAAAAATATTTGATGTTCTTGGTGTGAAAAGTGCTATTAATGAATTTAACACTCCAAATCTTGATACTGTTTCAATCTCTGGATGAATACCTTTCTTAAAAGATGGCAACACGTCATAGATAACAATGGCAATATGCGTTATCATAGATTTTATACAAATTGTGTTCCTTACACTTCTTCATTGTCACAAACAAATGATAGAATTTTTATACTTTCCACAAATGTTTCCTCAAACATACACGCAACTTTCGTTATCTGGCCATAGATAAAAAAAATACAGGGTGTATTGGCTATTATTAGAAGACCAGAAGAAATGATCATTTAGAAAAAAAACTGATAAATAAACTATAATCTTGAGAACAATTACACAGGTGAAATGCAACTTGAGGGAAACAGACTACTAAATTATAACTAGAGAAATAAAATTTGAGAGTCGTGCAACTACCATTCGCCATTAAATCAATCTTTGAACCTAGACTTAGGCTAAGCAAACCAATACAACGTGAATGACTATGTAACTTAAATACAGTATTGTTATACACTTTAAATTAATTAAAGCTTTCTGAATTATATTTTCAGTGTCTTTTCTCTATTTCGTAGAGGAGAATTCTAGGTAGAAAAATTAGAAAATGCTGTTAAGTTGAACTTGTAAAATTTTTTGTATATGAATGGATTTATTGAAAAACTTATTTAACAGATATGTACCTTATTCCAATGGAATTTGTTTATGAAATCATTAAAATAAAGGAAAATGTAAACTGTGTGTGTGCTAAAAATATCAAAAAATTAAATTTTTTTTCTTTTTCTACAATTTTCACTTCGCGTCTAGAAGAATTTGGATGCATATTGCCAGAATTGTTGCATTCTCTGATGATAAAACTGTGCAGAAATGGATATTTAATAGATACAGTTTGCTTATTCCATTACATTAAATTATTCACATTTCCTAAAATCTGAGCTCTTTTTCACTCAAGCTGAAACATTTCCAAGGACTTAGGAAATACTCCTTTCATACATCAACAATGATTAAATACTGCGCTAATTTTTGCACCCTTTCCAGAACAAAATAATGAGTACCGGGGCTGGAGATGAGCGAGTGGAAAAGTTTTTGGGGTCCTTCCTGCGTCCCCCAAATTAAATATTTACTTTTTTACCGACCGGCCCATTATTATTATGAAGAAGGGGGGTAGGAGGGTAGATTAACGGAAGCCAACCTTTGTCACATCCGAAGTAGAATGTAATTATAACGGCCTTTAAGCAAACACTCACTTAACTGCTGTGGAAATTAAATTTGCTAAACGAGTGCTGTTTAGTAAATTAAATTGGGATTCCTCTTCTTCCACGCCGCCCTTTTTTTTCCCCCTGAGCGAGTGTGTATGTTACGCGAGGATAAAAGAGTGGAAAAATAAATATTTGAGTTGGGGCGATGTTCTCTTTTGGTGTGTCCTGTAAAGATCTGGTCATGGTATATTAGAATGATGGAATGTCAACACAAGTTTGTCAAAGATGCAGGGATTTTTGTGAGCTGCTTCTCTGGGGAGTTGATTCGGATTTTCGAAACAGTTCCAAGCAAAATTTTACAGATACGAAATACATGAAGAAATAAGTGAAAGAATGTTCCAGTTTCAGTGAAAATGTCAAAATGCTAAGCAATCTGAGAGTCCCCCTTAAAATTTTGAAAAAAAGATTTTCAAAAATCTGTTTTTAACCTGTGTATTGAGAAAGGATTCTAGCTATGGAAGAATATTATTAAGAATCGTATAAGTAATGATTTTCAAACATTAATTGGCCCAGTAAATACTTATAAAAGTATAAACTTTAGATTTTTACAGACTATCGATTTAATAAACATGAATTTCGAAAACCATTTTCCAAAAAGTAATGCATCATGGAAAATCTAATTTAAGTGAGAAAAATTCCCGAAATTTTTTTTAAAGTTTATATATAATAGTCAATTTGAATTCTATTGTTGGAAACACACCTGGGCTGCAATTTTCCATGAAACTTATGTATATCTATCTGCCCACTCACATACACAAGCACACACGCACAATAATATATATATATAAAGAGTGGTTTTTTTTTCAGGTATGGAAGTTTAAGTTGGCATTACTTTCCGAGATGGCGACCGATTTAACAGCTGTCAAGTGATTTATTCTCAGTTTGGTTTGGCAATTCATCAAAACGATCATCAAGCAAGGCGTAGATTCGTCGAATGGGCCCAAAACGAGATTGCCGTTGTTCCCGATTTTCATAAGCGAATTTTGTTTAGCGATGAAGCGCACTTCTGGTTGAATGGCTACGTCAACAAACAAAACTGCCGCATTTGGAGTGAAGCTAATCCACAAGTGTATGTCGAAACACCGTTACATCCAGAAAAACTGACTGTTTGGTGCGCTTTATGGGCTGGTGGAATCATTGGTCCGTACTTCTTCAAAAACGATGAAGGCCACAACGTTACAGTCAATGGTTATTGGTATAGAGCCATGATTACTAACTTTTTCATTCCTGAATGAACAATCATGATGTCCAGGAGCTGTGGTTCCAACAAGACGGCGCAACATGTCACACAGCTCGTGCCACAATCGATTTATTGAAAGACACGTTTGGTGACCGCCTAATTTCATGTTTTGGACCTGTGAATTGGCCTCCAAGATCTTGTGATTTAACACGGCTAGACTATTTTCTGTGGGGCTATGTAAAGTCATTGGTCTATGCGGATAAGCCACAAACGTTTGACCATTTGGAAGACAACATTCCCCGTGTTATTGCCGATATATGGCCACAAATGTTGGAAAAAGTCATATAAAATTGGACGTCCATATTGGACTACATCCGAGCCAGCCGTGGCAGTCATATGCCAAAAATCATATTTAAAATGTAACGCCACAAGATTATCTTTCGAATAAAAAACAATTCATGTCAATCGAATAATACATCGTTGTTTTATTGCAATTTAAAGTTCAATACCTCTAAAAAACACTCTTTATATATACACTGCTGGACCATTGCTAAGGACGGATCACAAATTGCTATGTAGCATAACATTAAGCGAGACATGAGGCCTAGTAGGATAAAATATAGTTGCCACACTGTTCAGACATTAGAATAAAGAATATTTATTGTTCTGGAAAGTACAAAAGCTGTGAAACATCTGAAAGAAAAAAATGTTCATTTGATCTCTGTACGGAGAAATGGAACAATGCATCTAACAGTCAGCAGTCACCTTAAAGAAAGGTATCAGTACGGGATATGTCCACCGTGTGGAGTGTGATGCAGCATTCCACACGTCGTACCATACTTTGCACAATATTATCCAGCAGCTGTTGAGGCAATTTATCCCATTCCTCTGTGAGTGCACGGATGAGCGTGTTCTTGTTTGTCGGAGGATAGTTTCGACCAGCAACTTGCCTCCCCAAAGCATCCCACACATTTTCAATGGGGTTTTAGATCTGGAAAACGCGCTGGCCATACGAGACGTTGAATACCCTCGCTGTCTAGACAATCCTGAACAGCGAGTGTTCGATGACATGTTGCGTTGTCGTCCATAAAAACAAATTTATCACCGACAGCACCACGGAAAAAGACGAACATGAGGAAGTAGAACTTCATCAATGTATCGTTGGCCCGTCATAGTCCCATTCGCAACCACATGTAGGCGCGTGCGGTCATTGATCATGATGCCGGCCCACACCATGATACTGCATGTCGGATATCGGTCCTTTTCCTGGATATTTTCTGGACGATAAGCTGTACCACTCTCGCGCCAGATCAGTTGGCGTCTACAATCCGATGACAGACTGAACCTACTCTCATCTGAGAATAGTACGCATGCCCAATCATGTTCAGTCCAATTGTGATGCTCACGATACCATTGCAAACGGGCAGTACGGTGTTGTCTGGTCAATGGGATACACACAACAGGTCTGCGTGCGTATAGTCCTCCTCCCCTCAAACGTATGGCAACAGTTTTTCGGGAGATCTGCTTTCCTGAGGCAGCAAGAAACTGATTTTGCCACCTGCTGAGCTGTGGTGCGCCTGTTCCTTTTGCTGATAGGACGATATATCTATCTTCTGCAGGCGTCGTACTTCTAACACGACGTCCCCCGTGCCATCTACTACACATTCCAGTAGTTTTAAATGACTTCCACAGCCGTGAAACAACGCTGTGAGCGATGTCGAACTCCCTGGCAACATCTGTTATTTTTCGCCCTTCTTCGATCTTTCAATAATTCGGCCACGCATAAAATCATCTATGTAATTTCGGGAAGACATGTCAAAAATTTTAAGTTCGTCTATTAAATCTTTCCTGTAAAACTTTGACTTGAAACAACAACTGTCCACACGCGTCAAAACCTTTAAAGCTCTTATGAACGCTATCAAGTGATGAACAGACGTGGAAAAAAAATTTGCATACTCATACTTCTTCTTACTAATACCCCGCACTTATTCTAACTTTCCACATTTTTGCTTCCTTTCATTTTGTGGTTGCTATGGATGATAGTGTTATCCGTCCTTAGCAATTGTCCAGCAGTGTATATATATATAGAGAGAGAGAGAGTACTTTCTTTAATTATAATAAATAATAGAAAATCAAACATAACATGCTAACTGAACAAACAGAATTTAAAAATATTATTATTCTACAACACAAAAGTCCCAATAGGAAAAGAGTAAATGGAGTCCGTGATTTAAATATTAAGTTCGGGCTTAAGATTAAATTCTGTAGGATTAAACATGTTTAATATGTCAAAATCTTCCTTATTTTTCTTTATATTACTAAGCAGACTACTTATTAAACTTTTTTTAAAATAAGAAAATAGATAAATGAAAACACTGACAGTAACAAATAAATGCAGTTAAATAATAATTTGATTATGAATCATACGAAGGTATGATGAATGAGGTACATTTAAACGGAGTGACCAAAAAAAGAGTAAGATAAAAGATCTATAAATACATAGATAATTATTAATCTACAATCTAAAATTGCATAAACTACAATTTTATTGATTGAAAAGCCTAAAATTAATGTTTCAATTTTGGCAATCCAATTTCTTGGATTCATGTATACTGGACCTCAGCTACGCCGTGCATGCCTTAGACGACGAGAACGAAACGAATCCATGTTCGGTCCAGTCTTTCAAGGCTTTTGTTCCTGTCTTTTGTTGCTTGCGACTTGCAGAAGGAGAGAGATGCTGCTACACACCCCTTCCTAGAGAAGAAAATTGTTCTTTCTGTTTGACTTTCTGGATGATACTGAGAGGGGTTGTTTTCCAGATGATTAATGCAATTGTTACACATCTCCACTAGGTATGAGTGTCATTGGAACGTTTTCCGTTGACGTTGTGGACAATTTCTTATTGAGATGGTGGGTCTAGTTGACGCGTGCGCCACTGCCGTTTTGAATGACTAGTCATGATTTATTGAGAATGACTTAATTAGACTCTCTATGGAATGAATGCACAATCAAGTAATAACGCTAAGCTGTGCTGCCATCGAGTGCTCAATTTCTGGGTCACCACTTCGACGACAAGCTGTTTACCTTGGCAAGAGTGTTTATTTGAGTCAACGACCTATCGGTCCGCAGCTACACTGTGTATGCCTTAAACGACTAGGAAGAAAGAAATCCTTTTTCGGCCTAGTCGTTAAGGGATTTTATTTCTGTCCTTTGTTGTTTGCGACTTGTAGAAGGAGGAGCCGTTGAAGTGGCATCTGGATGCACGAGTCCGCTACGCAGTGGCCACATATTTGTGATGTTTTATTTTTCTTTTTAGACATGCAGACAAGATGCATTATCAATATCTGTCTAAACATCTACGTGATTACTAAGTGATAATTGTTCAGAAACTCGTGAAAGGATACCTGAGAGTTGAAATATGGGCTCGAATCCTGGTTATACTGCATTTTGTTATGTAGAACATTGGAGAGAGACTTTGCATTCACTCAAAGTGGGCCTTAGAAGGTTCAAACGGCTTGGTGAATAAGTTATCAGAAAGAAATACTACCTCAAATTAAGTGTCATCCTAATCATGAAATCGTGTGTATGATTCAAAGAGAACTAAACATCTACTATGACCTCTACAAGAATTGTGTGTTTAGACTTCTCCATACAAAATGGATAATAAACTGTAGGCAAAACACACAATTATTCAAATATTTGATAAATTGTTCAAATGTTAAATTTAGGATTATCCATTGGGACCTTGGAGTGGGTGGCTAGGGGTCCGGAAGGGCTCGGATAAGTTGGTCTTAATCAGATTTTCAGGTTATAAAGGGAGACGGAAGGGCCAAGGGTCTTATAGATCTGCGCCCAGGGCACAAAATGAGCTTAAACCGGCACTGGTAAAATTTGTTCTTTAGGGTATTTTAAATACAAGTTTTTAACTTAGCATTCATGTGTTGATTCCTAAATACTCCCAGAAAAAAAACAGCGCTATTTTTAAATAAATTTATTATTTAACATAGTCTGCTTTAGATAAAAGAGGTATTTGACAATCTCTTGTCAGTGGTGTTTATGAATAAATGAAATTTTTTTGCACTATTCAATTAATGAGCCATAACTGCAAACATAATTAAATCTCACGTTATTAATAATGATCATGGAGATTAAGTATACCTGTTAAAATAACTTGTATTCGTAATTACTAATAAGGCCAAAAATGGTTATTGTTGTTTTTTTGTGAAATCACTTCTACTACGGTATCTTGGGACATCACATTTATTTATATACATACGAAAATATTGATCGCGGATACTGCACACAGCAAGTCTGACCCAAAAGCACACAGCGAACGGTCAGCTCGTCAACCCCGTAGAAGGAATGCGTGGGAGTAAGGCGGGAAAAAGAGCGCGTGGGCGGATCACTCAGTTATCCTTCCGCCAGAAAAAATAGTTCACTCGCCTCACCCCAACATACCCCTCCTGCGAGTGATACATTTTTTTTCAAACAATACAAACATTATAGACATATACACAATACACATAAAATATAAAATAAACACAGTGACATAAAATCAAGAGAGTAATGCAATTTTTTGCATTGAATATTCCAACTTTTCTACATTCATGGCTTTCGTAAGGAAATCTGCAATTAAAAATTCTGTTTGGACATATTCTAATTTAATTACAGTATATTCAATTAAATCCTTTATAAAATGAAAACGTAAGTTCATATGCCTTGATTTATTTGAAGAACGGGTATTTTTAAATCCACTGAATTGCTGCTTGGCTATCTGAATTTAAAGTTACAGCATTATTTATAAATTTTTCACATTTTAATTCAGTTAACAAATTTACAGTCCAAATTATATCTTCACAAATTTCAGAAATAGAAAATAACTCTGCTTCACATGTTGATAAACTAACACTCTTTTGTTTACGACATTTCCATAAAATTAATGAATTACCTAGTAAAACTACACCTCAGAAAATGATTTTCCATTTTCTGCATTTCAAATAGCATCTGAACTAGAATTTAAAATACCACACACAAATTCATTTTCATAAAACAATTTTTTTATCTTTTGAGCCCATCAAATATCTTAACACTCGTTTAGCCAAATTGTAAGGTCTCTTCTCTGGATTATGATTAAATTGGGATAAATAAGACATTACAAAAGAAATATCAGGTAGAGTTCTATTAGCTAAATATAAAAGTTCACCAATTAATTCCTGATACATAGTAATATCAATAAATTCATTTGTAGAGGGAAAAATTTTGTCTTCCCCCTTCACAATTGAGTTTTCACACTTTTACAATTTTCTAAATTATGTTTGACTAATAATGAATTAATGTAGTCACACTGGGATAAATAAATACCATTTTCACATTTTCAATTTCCATGCCTAAAAACTTATTAGTTTTGTTTTCAACCACTTCAAATACATTTTTAATCTTACTAACAATATCTTCATACATTTTATCATTGTTACAAAAAATAGCTAAATCATCTACATACATACATAATATAAGAACACTTTGATCAACAGATTTAATAAAAACACAATTATCAGAAGCTAATTGTTTTAAACCAAAATTTTCTAATTCACACACCCTTTATTTTCATATACCAGGTTCTACCAGACTGTGGCAAACCATATAAATACTTTTTTCAATTTACAAACTTTATCATCTCCAATTAATTTTTCATAACCAGGAGGGTAACACATACACCGTCTCCTCTAAATCACCATATAAGTATGCAGTTTTTACATCAAAGAA
Organism: Trichonephila clavipes; assembly: GCA_019973935.1. Taxonomy (NCBI): domain Eukaryota; kingdom Metazoa; phylum Arthropoda; class Arachnida; order Araneae; family Nephilidae; genus Trichonephila; species Trichonephila clavipes. The sequence goes on along the minus strand of BMAU01010736.1, from coordinate 148,850 downwards.
ATTAACGTTTAACTTTAATTTAGCTGCAAGTGCAATTAACAATCGAAAAGATTCAATATTTACAACTGGTGAATACGACTCTGAATAATCTATGTTTTTAATTTGATTAAAACCAGCTGCTACAAGCCTTGCTTTGTATTTTATATTTTTCAGCATCATCTTGTTTTAAGCTATATACCCATTTAGTTTTTATTAATTTTGATTTCGCAGGTTTTTGTACAATTTCCCAAACTTTATGTTTATCTAACGAATCTAATTCATTCTCCATTGCTAATTTCCAATTTTTCCAATTAGCACTATTCTCTGCCTCAAAATAAGAGTTTGGTACATTATTCACCAAATGGACAGACATCAGCTTAGATTTTAGTCTTTCCGATCTTTTAACAGGGATTTGATTTTGCACATCATTCAATTCAAGTACCGGAATTTGGATTATGCCTGTCCGAGGTGATGACGTGGTCTGAAGGGGAATTGAGTTATCATTCTCAATTGCTCCAGGTCCATTATTTATATCAAAATTATATAACACTCCATTCTCTGTACTTTGATTAATTTCGTTTCTTTCGGGAGAGACTTCAAAAAAAAGAGTCAATATCCCATGTTTCATTTTCCATCTCACCTAAATAATTACTACCTTTTAAATATTCATTAAATTTAACTGATCTCTCCTCAATTACTTTTTGATTTTTAATATCATAAATTCGATATCCCCTCCTTTCTCTAGCGTATCTAGCATAATTCCACGTCTTCCTGGAACTTCAAATTTATTTCTCAATACTTTCGGAACGTGAAAATAGGCCACACAACAAATTTTTCAGATAATTTAATTTTGGTTTATTACCTGTCAAATTTCTAATGGGATTTTTCTTTCCCTTTTCGTGGTGTAACATTAGATACTTGAGTACTACAATTAATAGCTTCAGCCCAAAATTTTAAAAAGGAAGTTTACTTTCATATAATAAAGATCTAGCTCTTTCTAGAAGAACACGGTTGGCTCTTTCTGCCTTGCCATTTGATTCACTATTGTATGGAATAGTTTTTTCATGAAATATTCCTGAATTAGCCAGGTAAGTATTTAGTTGTTCATTTACAAATTCTAACCCATTATCAGTTCTTATCTTTTTTATTCCTTTTATCAGTTAAATTTTCATATTTGGCTTTAAATTGAGAAAATATATCAAACACTTCATATTTATTTTTTAAGAAATAAGTAAAGTACATGCCAGAAAAATCATCTACAATTACCATAAAATATTTTGCACCACCATGCGATTCGATATTAATTGGACCACACAGGTCGGCATGGAGCAACTCAAGAATTTGTGAGCTTTGATATATATCAATACTATGATGAGTTTTTCTGGTTACCTTACTTATATCACAAGTTTCACATGTGAAATTATTTACATTATCAATATCAATATAATCTTTCATTTTAAACATATATTTACAATTTAAATGACATAACCTGTTATGCCAAATTTCATAATTATTAGTAGATTGGTCAGAAATAAAACACTCAGAATTATACATAGGTTCTAATTTAATTTCTAATCTACCATTATTTTAAATGCTTTAGTTATTAACTTATCATTTTATCATATATCAATACACAATTATTTTCTGATTTAATCTTACAACCTTTATCCATTAAACATGTTACAGACAGTAAATTACATCTTAATTGAGGAACATAACTGACATCAGTAATTGTTAGATTAATAGAATTAAAATGTTTTGTACTCACAGTTTTAGCTGAAACGTTTCCAGTTCCTTGGCTCATCATTTTAGAATTTTTATCGGCTAAGTAAATGTCCATCACTTCTGGACTAATATTTTTTGAACCACACAGATTGTTTAGCCATATGACAGGATGCACCACTATCCAGAATCAGATATTGTCACAAAGTTTTTCTTCTCGATGGGAAGCTGTAAATACGTGTCCATTTCTAGACGAATTGTTTCTTTGGGTTGTACTTGGAGAGTTCTTGTTTCTATAATAACAGTCCTTAGCTAGATGATTTGATTTTCTGCAAATATAACACAGTCTTGTTTGCTTTTCATTTTTCTCTTACAATAAAATGCTTCATTAATTCCATCCATGCGAGTTTTAATTGGCAAGTTTAAAATTGCTTCTTCTTCCCTTAAAATTTGTAATATTTCGTCCATGCTTTTTCCTCTTTGTGTTTTCAGAATATCGCGCACTTTGGAGAATTTTCCATTTAATCCTCTAACGGTATGGTAGACCAATTCCCTCGGCGACACGTCCAGTCAAGGGTGACACTTAGTCGAAATCCCCGCGCTCTTGCAATATAATCTGCAACTGTTTCTCCATTTTTCATTCTGATGTTTTTGAGTTCATTGCCGCGTCAATTTTTCGGTCTTCGCCTTCACTGATGTAAGTCGCTCTAATTTTATCCCACAGCACTTTTGCGTTGTCTTCCGCCGCGAACTGTAAGGCTTGCTCATCTGCGAGCGATAACTTAATGTATGCTATTGCATCTGAGTTTTTCGTAATCCAGTCCATTTCATCTTAACGGGTAAGGTCTTCAGGTTTCTCCTCCAAGATTAGAGGGACTAATCTTTTTAAGCTAAGGGCAGCTTTCATCTTAAGCTCCCAAATAAAATAGTTCGTTCCGTTTAAATCGGGAATAGTTATCTTATCCATTGTAGGTAGAAAGGTTTAAACGTTCACAAAGTCAACTAACTCATCACACAGATTAACCACGGACTGCTACCACTTGTTGTTCTTTTGTGAAATCACTTCTACTACGGTATCTTGGGACATCACATTTATTTATATACAATACGAAAATATTGATCGCGGATACTGCACACAGTAAGTCTGACCCAAAAGCACACAGCGAACGGTCAGCTCGTCAACCCCGTAGAAGGAATGCGTGGGAGTAAGGCGGGAAAAAGGGCGCGTGGGTGGATCACTCAGTTATCCTTCCGCCAGAAAAAAATAGTTCACTCGCCTCACCCCAACAGTTATCATAATAAGATCACTTTACTTGCTAATTTACTATCATCACTTTGAAAACGCATTAATCTCTCTAATTGTTTGGATGTTGAAATTGCACAACTATGAGCTTTGAATTCAGTTACAATACAAGTTTCCTAGCTCCATATAAGATCAAAACGTGGTTAATAAGGAATGAGCATATGAAGCAGAAATGCCATTCAAGTATCTTATGTTGTGTTTGTAAGGATCTCGCACCCGCATCTAGAAATGTAGGAGAAAGGGAAGGAAGACTAACCATGTTCAAAATTATATAGTTTATTTGCAGCACAATCCACAACACTAGTTTGATCAATCAAAACCAAGAGACGCACACAATTAAAGCAATATGTAGACAACTAACGAGGTATGCGAGGTATGAGAAGACTTTTATTGCCAGTAACACTTACTTCAGTTCAAGTTCAATATTTTCCTAGCTATCTAATCTCTATTCAATCAGAAGTGACAAATCGTCACCTGATTTATTACAATTAGCAAATACTAAATATCTGCGTGTATACTTTAAATTTGATTAATCCCTTCTCCACTGAATACCCACCCTATCTCTCTCCTAACTTGAAAGCCTAGACTTTATATAGTAGACACAATTTACATGTTCACGTTCTCTTCTTCAGAGGGAGCTTTCTAATAAAACAGTTTTTAAGGACCAAAGATTCCCCAAGAAGACTTGTTAGTGAGAAGTACGCGGATAGAGCCGTCACGTAGTTTTCAAAGTGAATCATCTCAACTCAGATATCTTAATTATTTACTGCTTTCCCACTCCCTACTTTTTCATGTAATGCTCTATATATGTTAAATAAAGTAATCTATGAAACCGCGATTGTTCTTTCGGTAATTAATTTTTCAAAATTTGTTTGTTTAAGTATATACAGTGAAATACGTTTAACACGAAAACGCTTAAGACAAAACATCGATTAACACGTAACAATGCAACGTGCCTGACAAACTACTATGTATTTTCATACATTTTCCCTCTTAACACGAAATGAAAATCGCTTGAAGGAAATGAACAAAATCTGGAAAACACCCACCAGATTTAATTGCCCTGTGTATAATCGGAATGCATTACAGTAGATGATGATAATGTGCGTTCAGCCCCAATTTTATGGCATACAAAGACATTTTGGAGTTCATTAGAAGCTCAAAAATCATCGATGCAGATTGCGACAACGAAAATGAAATGAATAATGTAGTTCCTGTTCCCACATCATCCGAAATCAGGAACGTCATGAAAAGTATACGCAGCTATTTAGAAGACCATTCCATTAGTGAAATGAACAACAAAATGGACGGTATCGAGAAATTCGTTGCTAAAAAAACAATACAAAGAAAAATACCAAAAATTTTCTCTAAAGCTCTGTACAAGTTTTGTTTTTTAAAAAAGTTTGAAAATTTTGTATTGAATTTCTTTAAGTTCTTATTCTTAAGTTATGTTTTTCATTGATTTTTATTAAATATATGCATGCATCTATGTAAATAAAATGTTCTTCAATAAACTTAATGTTATTATACATGCGTTTCTTTTTTGCAATATCACGAAATTCTTTAAGCACAAAAGAATGTTCCAGTCCCCCCCTCAGTTTCGTTTTAAGCGAATTTCACTGTATAATTAAGCTCACAGCATTTTCATGTTTTCCAATTAATAATTTAATTAAAAAACATACTTCAGATGTATTTCATTAAAAATGAACAATTATTAAAAACAATACAAATGGCTTACCAAAAATCTAACACACACCATGAATTCTTGATTGAATAAAAGTCACGATTCAACAGACAAATAATAGCTCTTTGTCATACGGGTCCCTTAAATCTACCTACCATCTCAAACTTCTTGACCGTTTGAATTCTTGACCACTTACTTCCCATCTCTTTCCGAGTTATGCCCTTTCATTCTACGAGAATTCATCGTCCATTCTAAATCCCCCGAGGGTGTTTCGAAAAATAGACCAAAACAGAGAGTTCCATCGATTTTTAAAACTCGGACCGGGGGAAGGATTAGAAGGGTAGTAAATTACAGGCCCTGGAGGCCACAGTGCTACAGTCCTTTTGTTTCAAATGCACATCGATTTCCTCTACTGTTTCGTGACATTCTATGAAAGATGAAGATATTTCTCCAGAGCTTTGAAATAAAAGTGGGATTGAAATATTAGATGTTTAATCGTAGGGAACAAAAATTGTTACTTTAAGAAAAAGTGCTGTATTTTCTCTTTTATATATATATAAGCAAGAAAGAAATATTTTGCTTTTTGTAAAAGTGATAGATGTTAATTTGATTACGTTTTTTTCTTTTTTTTTTGCTTTATGTATTGTTTAAGTAATATGTAAACAAAAAAACATAAAATATCACAATAAGTAAAATAAAGTGTTATAAGTTTGTTTTCACTGAACTTTGTATAAGCAGTTAAATATGTGTTTTTATAATGTGATGACGCATTTGTGTTTGTGTTGAGAAGATGAATTAGAAATATTTTTAATGTTATGCAGAACTGCCTTTTTTTTCTCTGATAACGATGACAATGCATTTGAGTATTTATTCGGCGAGATATCAAGAGTGTTAAGGTGTTAAACTTATCAATAATTGTCCACAAAATATTTCTGGAGTGTGATCAGGAGTCGACCATCTCTCTCAAAGACACACCTATTTGCTCAATGGAATTTAGGTGTCCTCGATGGCCAATAAGCTAGGCTATATCTAAAATGTTCACTGAATGGTATTATTTAGAAACGATGAATCGGTCCATTGTAAAAATGGAGAGGGAGTTCTCCAGTTAAATACTGAAGACGGACAAATAGGAGCAGATAGTCATCAAACAAATTGTGTTTAATCTGGCATTTAAGAGACTTAGTTTCGCGAACTAGATATTAATGCGACGCCGGTTTAACTTAAGTTAAATTGATTAATTTATTTCGTTAGATCCATTATAAATAAAACCCGGTTCTAAATTTCAGTTGGCGTCACACTATAGCTTAAGTTTAAACATTAGATCTTTTAAAGACAAATAAAACAGGACACTAAATTAAAAGGCCGTTCTTTAAATTAACACTTAATTTATTTAACAATAAGATTGAAATTACGTTAAATACTAAAGAAGATGATTACTTAACTGATTAACTTACATAACTTACTTAACTTACTTAACTAACTTACGCTTACTTACTTACATGATTACTTAACTGAATAATTTCGGAGAGAGAGGAGTCATGACGGTGGTGCCCGGAGAGTCCCCTACTGCGGTGACTATCAGATAGGGACGTGTCAGACAAAGTCGGTGTGTGAATGAGCCCCCGAGAGTGAGTCAATTCGTCGTGCATCCGCTTTTATTTCGCGGCAGTTTTCTTCTGTATTCTGGAGCGGATTATTTCCAGAAATTCAATCAGTTTTTCTGATTGGTCTAGAGTCAGCGGAAGGATATCCTCGCGGTCAGTGTCATCTCCCAAGCGCGGGAAATTCCCAAAAAACACCCCATACCATGATGTATTTATGGGTACATTGCCTTCTTCCAGGCGTGGGAACGCGTCACCCTTTTCGGTGGGGTGAGAGGCGCTCCCAGAAATTCCTTTTCTTGTAAACAACAACAGGGCAGATATAAAAATTACAATTGCAATCTCTAGGGACCGGCGACCCCCATCAATATCTTATTGGAATCCACGGAAATATTGTCAAGGTGAAAAGGCTATCCTACCACTTTAATGACCCTGACACTTTCTAGCAAGATTTATCATTTCATGGGGCTTGCAGTATATTCATACCCTACAACGGGCGTATACTAAAGCGAATTTGGACTGATCTAGTTCAAGTAATGTTTTCGCATACCTACATCTCAATGTCAGAATTTCTCATCAGACGATCCCTTTCAGGGTGATGGTTTATCTGCCGCATTTATGGAAGATATTTCTAGATCGTGATGCTACTAACACTTTTTCACGAATCAGTGTTTGATAGTCAAGTCATTTCATTCATTTTAGCTGGTCCATCCACCGTTACAATGTGAATTAGCAATGGCAGCATTCTGTTATCTTAAGGTGATTGTTTTGTCAGACTTGATGTACTCACACATAGCGTATCAGTGACACAAAGTTTCGTGAGAGTTCTACTACCTGTATGATTTCCAAAATTAAGCGATTGATTTCTTCAATTCAGACAACTTGCCCAACGAAAAAGGGTTTAAATCCTTCACCTTTCTAAATACAGCATCAAAGGCTTACTTATACAGTTCACATTTCTCCTTATTCTCTAAGATAATTGCTTATTTTATGTTCTTCCAATTACATAGCCCATAGTGCCATATTTGTTGAATACAAAAGTCTGTAACTTAAATGTGTCTCTCTCTGTATGCGTTATATATGTTCGATAACTTAACACTTTTCAAATGCTATATATTTTTAAGACATTACTTGTTGAACCTAAGTCAAATTAAGTTTGATAAACATTTCTTGTTCCCATTTGTAATTGACATAAAACTCCATAGCATACATTTTATAATATGGAATCATAATCTGAAAAGATTAAGACGAATGTGTGGATGCTACATTTGCATCACCGCTACATCAAACAAGGGTTTGAAAACCGTGTATATTTAGTAAATTATTATCCCCTTTCCACTCGAAGGTTCCATTGCTCAGAAAGTCATAGATTTGAAATCAAAGTTTAACATATAAAATAAGTTCTCTGTTCGTTAATTACAATTGAACTTCCAAACTCCTTTCATGGCTCAAATAAGTGAAAAAATACGTACCACATTGTGATATCCCCCCTTTCGGGTGAATATCTCTTTGAGTATCAGCGTGAGCTAGAGGTGTAGGATTAACGGAAGAATTAGAAGCATACATATAATCTTAATATATCTTTATTAAGATTTTTAACTTAAGTGTTTAACAATTTAGATTATAATAATATATGTGAGAGAATCTACGAAGGCAAAACGCACAATTCATGTAATACCGAATTAACCTAACCCGGACCACTATCAATTACTGACTCGCCTAAACTCAATTACAGTACTATCACTCATCCTAATATAAAATAGTCAATCGTACCTTGCTGTAGTCTAAAGAAACGATCACCACAATCTTAGATGAAGGCGCGTAATTACTCGAGTGCAATGGTATGCACCTTCACTCAATGTATCTCTATCACGTATAATTACTTTTCTTCGCCGCGTAACGTTTTCCAAAACTTCTTCACGCTTGAACCCCGGATTATGTTTACATTCATCTAATTGCCATCGCGCTTACTCTAACTTCTGATATTTAAAAGCTTCCTAATTTGCATCTTTCTTTCACACTTCACTTCTTGAATTTGGTTGGAAAAGAGTTGCCATTAATTCTGGCCCCAAAGAACCCAAAGGACAGGTTAAAGAAAAGCCCGTGAGCCCGTCACAACATTGTGTGTCCTTGAATGTAACTTTGGTATTACATATTGTAATTGGACGCAGTTTTAAACTATTTTAAGGCTCTCATCCGATATTAATTAAGACGCAGTTTAATTGTTAGTTGAATAAAACTCCTACATGTGATAATAATACTTAAAATGAAAATTTTAAAAAAATGAATTTAACCCAAACCTGTCTAGTTTTAAATTTTTTTAAAAAAAAACAGTATTTCTACTTGTATGTTTTTGAGTAGTTGTCATTTAATTACTTGATATTTCTTTTGTATGCGTCTCACTCTTAACACAAAAGAGAAAGAAAGAAAAAACACATCACTAACAATTATAAGACTAATACTCCTGGATTTACCATGGAACAATGTTGCCTTATTTTTTTCCTCCATGCAATGCCAAAATCATCTCTGCTTAAATTGCAATCATATCCATTTATGTCTAATTGAGTCGAAAGAGCACGGAACCTTTTGGAGCGTAAAATGACAAGAGAGTTTCATTAATTTCTCTCTCTCTCTTTCTTTCTCTTCACGCGAAAAAGAAGTAATAATAATCGTCCAACATCATCTCTTAATAGAGAGAACAGAGGTGACGAAAAAAATACCTACCTAGTTAAACAATTAAGCTAATCATTTTTCACGTGCAGGCTCAATAAACAACCCCGGGAGGGGGTTGGCAAACACTCTTCCCTCCTCACGAAGGGATGTTGTCACCCGTGACATCTCTAACACCCTCGAGCGGGAAAAAACAGCTCTTCTTCAAGAAAAGAGCGCACACACTGAAGAAGAGAGAGGAGTTAATTTCAAACTCATCTCTTTCGCTTTTCTTCGTTCCCTTTAATCATCTCTACATCTTTTGGTTGTTGGGGAGTTTTTTCCTTTTTTTTTCTTATTCTGCTTTTTTCCCTCTCTTTCGCCGCTCTTTCTTTTTGTTCTTTTTCTCGCCTGTCTTCACTCTTGTCATTGGGCGGTGTGTCATTTTCCACTTCATTTCGCAGACGACGTTTTGTTTTTTTGTTCTCGACCCCTCTCTCCACCCCTCTCCGTCAAAATGTGTCACTCAAGGTACGCTTTTCTTGGACTGGTGTGCTGATTGGTTACTTTCGTGGTCCAGTGAGCGCCACCTATATCCTTTCGAATGTTTTCAAAGGTGTTGCTTTTGATTCTGGTGATTTTTTGTGTGTGTCTCACATTACGAAGGCTGTATTCACTTAAGGTATCCGACTAGGTTCGAAGATAAATTTTTCAAAAATTTATTTTCTGAATAATTTTATTGTTTTAAAGAACATAAATAGGCTTAAAAAGTCATAATTATTAAATAACTAGCGTTTATCACCCTTTTTTTTTTTTTTGAAAAAAAAATATTTTTAGGAAAATTTAGCAAAATTTTTTAAGTTAAGAAAAACGTGATAAATAAAAATAAGTTGCACATTATGCAATTTTAACGTCATTGATATAAATTCTTGATCCCTCTGAAGTGTCACAAACCACAGGATAAAAAATAGTTTAAGAAATAAATATTTTGTCAGCATTTAAATTTGATTGTCACGATTTTTCGTCGAAATTACTGAATGTTCTAAACTAAAAATGGCTGTAAAATGTGATTAAATATAGCTGTCTTAAAACCTGCAGTTTGTTACACTTTGAAGGTCTCATAGCATATATATTACAAATTTCATTGCATTTGATTGGATTATTTAGAAGATATCCCGTTTTTTTCATGCACGAATTATCATAAAAAGTTCATTCTTCAAAAAACGAATTAAAAGAAATATTTTTGTTAGTTAGATAAAGTAAATGCTATAAAAAGAACTTAAAAAACTCTCTAGTTTTATGTATTGGTCCTTCTTCCTCAATAAATAATTTCTTTTTTTCCCTAATTACCCAAACAACACCAAACATCAAACACCTAAAAACACTTTTTCAACCTAGTCGGATATCTTAACATTGATAAAAACGACCGAACTATGGTATAGTTTTTAAGAGAAATATGAAAGCAATCATATTTATTTCTGTATATATTCTAACATTGAATTAGGATGTTCAGAATTGTGCATTTTATTATACTACAGTCGAACCTTGATTTAACGAAACCCCATTTAAAACGATTTTGCGAATTTTTCTCTTTCCCCGATTAAAATAAAGACAAAAAAAATCCCTACGTAACAAATAATAAACCCTGAAAAAATTATTAGTTTCAGCACCAGGAAATTATTTTTTATTAGTTTATATTGGAAAAAAATTGGATCAATCTTCAAATAACATCCTTTTTGTCCAGAACAGAAAAAGACTTTTCTTGCAAGCAGCAAATTTCAACGACAAAATGTAAAGACCATTATTAGAATTAACAGGTGCAGAGGAGTCATGTGTGTAACCTATCGTGTGAGTCTTGAGTAGGACAGGAAATTCCTTCCTTATCTTACCCTACTTTAAAACGCAGGGTATATCGTAGGATTTTAACGAGTATGATACATTTGATAACTGACTTCTCATCTGTGCTTAGTTGCATAAGAAATTGCTGATTGGTAGTAGTCGCCTAAAACCGATTCTAATGCAGAAATTGATAATGAAACTTCTATCAAGATAGTTACATTTTCTAAGGTTTTAAATTGTTTGGAAACTGAAATCATATCCTTCTCTTATGCAGCAGGATGTAAATAACGCAGTATTTACTTCTCTTGATGTAGTCGGAAAAAGACTCTTTCGAGTCAGGAACCAAACATCTATTAATCAGTATTTTAAAATCACCAATAACCTGGTGTGTAATAATTCACTAATAGTGTTTTTAGGTTTTGTGAATAAAAGTATGTAATTTTTAACTATGGAAGCATTTCTTAAGTAGTTGCTTGTAGAATTTGTGACGGGCTCACGCTTCTTTTCATTATGTCCTTTGGGTTCTTTGGGGCCAGAATTAATGGCAACTCTTTTCCAACCAAATCCAAGAAGTGAAGCATGGAAAAAGATGCAAATTAGGAAGCTTTTAAGTATCAGAAGTTATAGTAAGCTGTGTGGTAATTTGAGGAATGTAAAGATAATCCGTGGTTCAAGCGTGAAGAGGTTTTGGAAAACGTTACGTGGCGGCAAACAGAAATTATACGGGATAGAGAGCCCTTAAGTCAAGGTGCATACCATTGCACTCGAGTAGATACGAGGCTTCATCTAGGATTGTTGTGATCGTTACTTCGGATTACATTCAGGTAGGATTGACTATTCAATATTAGGATCTGTGATAGTATTGGAATTCAGTTTAGGCGAGTCAGTTATTGATAGTAGTCCGGGTTAAGTAATTTCGGTATTATGCATATATTGTGTGTTTAACCACCGTAGATTCTCTCGCATATATTATTATCCAATTTGTTAAACGTTTAAGTTAAAAATCTTAATAAAGTCATATTAACATTATGTTGACTCCTAGTTCTTCTTTTATTCCTACACCTCTAGCTCACGCTGATAATCAAAGAGAAGGGAACCCGAGGGGGGGGCAACATCACAAATTTCCAAAGGTAAGTACAAAATATTTGTGTTTTGTTTGAACCCCAATATAACGAATAACCCGAATTAACGAAGGAGGTATTCGGTCACGATGAATTCGTTAAATAGGGATCCGACTACACATATTTCTGTTTGAATGTCCTTGTTTTCCTATATAAAAGATGTTTTGTAATTTTCTGTTTTGTGTTATAATTCTAAATGAATTGATTTAAACAATAAATTATTAAAACTGTGTTTATTTAAGTAATTTTTGTGTATTTTCAGGATTCCAGACGTCACGTGCTCATAATTATAAGGTCATGGAAGGTATTTTTTCAATCAGATCATGAAATAAAAACCTTATTGCTCCTAATACCCATTATCTAGTGGACCTGATCTGCGTGTTATGTGTCGGAACTCATGTTCAAGTTGTGTGGTGTGGTAGTTGAAGGAAAAGAGTGCCACTTGATTGATTTTGAATCACTTGATTGTGATTCAAAATCAGAAGATCCGTTCTTAATAGTCAGTATTGTTTCGAAGGATGACGTTAGTATAAAACTGATCAATCCATTTACTAGCTATCCTAATATGAAATTACTAATACAGAATGGTTATAATTATTTTTTTAAAAACAGCATCCTGCGGCTAAAGTGGTAAATGTATTTCTATCAAATCTGGTATATGGCTTGTATATCAGTAACACACCAAGAATTACAGAAAATACTATTAGTTGAAAAATGCCAGCTAGGTGGAGCTTTGCGTAGAAAACTTTCAAACTTGAGAGAAATGAGCCGTTTGGAATGCATAAGAAATTTGATCAATTCAGAACAAGATTTATAAGCAAAAACGGGAAAATGTAAACAGAAAAAAGGAGGACGAAAAACGTAGGTCGTCTATTGGCTCTAGAAAAAAAATCATGGAATATTTGCATTCATAAAAAGAAAAGAAAGCGTTACGAAAAATATCTTTTATTAGATTATTTAAAAAAATATGGTTTATTATGAAGATGTTGCAACGTTCACAGTCTTGAATAGTCATGAGGCTTGTATGCCATATATCACACCAGATCAGTTACGAACATTTATTAAACACACTGTTACTAAATACATCCCCGTAGCAATTCAAAGATGCACGACGATGACCTCCACATTGAGTAACTTTAATCGTATTACTCTGAACACGATTAAAAACTGCTTCAATTGTAACATTCGATCACAAGCTGTACCTATTCCAGGAAATTAAACTGTTTCTTTTTTATTCACCCAAAACGTACTGTTAATAATTTTGCTTTTATTTAACCTGGTTCCATGGCATAGTGATAAAAACTAGTCAATAAATACTCAACATACTTATATGTCCACTTAGGAAATTTCGTTTGTTAAATTTGCCCTTTGTCCACTCAAAGCACAACTGAGAAAAAAAATTTGAACTGTTTTCTTCATGGTAAAGTTTTCGTGGTTCACACATGTTTTTTCTCCTTAGAACATTGTGCAATGTCTGGAATTTTCCTGTGAGAAGGCTGTTGCTCCCCCCTTCTTCATGCTGTTCTTAGACTTGGTACATATTTATGGGCTTATGGATCTGGTCTTGTGAAACCAGGCCAAATTAGTCCCACCACCACTTTTTTGTCATGTCTTGATCATATCTCATTTATAGCTCATATTTCAAATTTGCTATCCATCCTCTCACCCGCTTCTGTTTCAGAGTGGTTTCCTGGGGTGATTTAATTACAAACATATTGCATAAAATAAAATCAGTTATAAGCTTCTTTCCTTACAAAAAGCTAAATCCCTCGTTGTAACCTATTAAATAAATTTGTATTTTATGATAGGAGGGTTGTGAGTACAAAACTCGATTCAATAAATCGTGCAGAGTAATAAATAGTGCTTTTCGTTTGTTACGTAGGTACATTAATTTTATTACAAGTAATTTTTATTTAAAACGAAATTACCACCTTAATTGGTTTGCCCGTACACCGTACGGGTTATCGAAAGTTGCCACAATCAGTTTGCCCGTAGTCTGTACGGGCACTGATATTTTCTTCTTTTTACCTTTGATTTGCACACATTTTTACTGCTTATAATCTTAATACAGTACTAGTGGTAGAGTTTCTCAGAGTTGCAGTTTTTCCACAGCTCTGAAATACTTCTCATCAGGGATTTTTTTGTGGTGAAGGTGGAAATTTTTCATTGAAGGCAGGAGTTTAGACTTTTGAAAGTATTCGATGAAGAACATGCAGTTAGTTGCTTAAGAAGAAATAAAAAAGAAAGATAATCCAAAAGAGCCGATATTATATTTGTCTTTATTGAAATGTAAGACTGAATATTACACTATGCCTTAAATTGTGTGCGAATATATATATATATATGCACACATACACAAAATCTTTCACGGTTTAAAAAGGAGGTACAAACATGATTTTTTTTCTGTAAGAGAAATTCTTGTAAGATATATAAAACAATCTTCATTGTGCATGTGGAGTGTACTTATAAGAAGTAGATATTCAAGGGTTCTGTGTTTCACCGGAATAAGATAAAAAGTACTCTGAAAATTTTAAAATTGAAAACTAAAATAAAATTCTTCTATTTGCGCATTTTGTCAAGTATTATGCTTAATTATATGCAATAAGAAATGTGCCTTTTTCTGAGCAGTTTAGGCAAAAAAAGGCCTTCTTAAGGGATTAAATCAGGAGGAATTGAACATATTTAACTTTAATGGCAGTTTTTGAAGCATTAAATATAAATCTTAAGACAAACAATAAAACTTAAAGCGAAAAGGTTTTGAGGTACATAATAACCAGTACGAATCAAAGTCATTACGAAAGAAATAAGCCAAATGCACAATTTAGCGCAGAAAATGCGTATAACGAACGGAACGTCCTTTAAAGGAAACGCATTATGCACTAATGGTCTGAAACATATTACAGGAGGCTGATTATTCATTACTATAGTCTGACAGAATATTTCGAAACTGAATAAGTGTGCCTGGAATAATACTTGGCATTGCAACATCATTGTAATTATGGGTAATGTCGCAAAATGTAAATATTTTCTATTACATAGTCATACATAGTTAGTTTGAAATCTCTACCTAAATCCTATACATCAGCTTATGAATAGCCCCAAAGAGAGGTACAATAACAATGCATAGTTAACATACTTAAATATGACTTTCATCTAAATAGTTTAGGTACGTATTTCACAAGAGAATATGACATAATAATTGGCTCTACTTTCTTTTTATCAACAAATAGGCAAATTAATAAAACGCAAGGATTATGTAGCCAAATATTGAATGCATTTAATTATGTTAGATTAAAAGAGGTAAAGTTGTTGTTATTTTAAATGAAGCATATATTCCAGAAAACTGTATTTTTAAGGTATCCGACTACGTTCAGAACCGGGATTTTGCAAAAGCGTATAAATGGATAATATTTATGATATTCAGTGTCATTTAGATTAGAAAATGTATATAAAATTGTTTTAAGAATAGTATTACAATAAAAAATTATTTAAGTACAAAATTTTGACAAAAAATGAACATAGAATAACCTTTTTTCAAAATGTTCTCCTTTTATAAAAAATGCTTCTAAAATAATAATATATTGCTTATATAAAGTAAAGACTTCTCCAGAGAATCTGAACAATTTCTTTTTGAAAAATTTACACTATTTTCAGAGTTACAACCCATTGAAATAATATTATCGGCGTTTTTTTCTTAAAATTCCTCCCTTTTGTTGTCGTAAAACATAGATAAACCCACTTCTAAGTTATATATTTCAAAAATTCTAGTTGAGCCTCTGAACAGAGGCCTGAGCTATATACAGGAAAAATATTATTGTAATAGAAGCAATTTTTGCAAAAGGAGAATATTTTGAAAATGGGTCATTCTATGTTCATTTTTTGTGAAAATATTGTACTTAAATAATTTTTTTATTGTAATAATTTTTTTATTTCCTATATATATATATTAGCTGTAACGTCGTGTGTAGCTATCCATCAATAAATAAAGTTTACAGCCTAATATACAAATAAAAGCATTATTTATTTGCTAACAATTTGTTAATGAAGTAATATAATTCAGTCCATATGCCAAGCCGGTACAGTCAGTCCATATTCCATTCTCAACGCCACCGGCGTTCATCGTCTTTCCACTCCCATCTCGGACTCAGCCCTTTTCTCCATACAAGGCGGGCTCCTCTCTCTCTCCCCGACTCTTTTTCCTCTCTTTTCCCGTCTTCTTCCCTTACTTTTTCCGTCTCCTCTCTCCGTTCTTTTTTCCTCTTCTCTCTCTCCCGTCTTCCAAGCCTTTCCACACATCTGCTTTACACATGTTTTCTTTTCCCCCATTTAACTGCCCTGCTTTCTTAGCTATTGTATGATTTCGAAAACTTTCCCGATTCATTGTTAACTGCTTTTCACAACCCATTAACGTCCCAACGGTATATTTCTCCTCACAAATATTCTCACGAATCAATCCTTCAGGGTTCTCCACTCCCTGATCTCCTTTCAATTCAAAAGAGTCACACCAATGTTATCCGGATTTATTACCCGCTGTGCACCCTTCGCCACAGTTCTGACCCTTCCTTCACATACTCCTACTTTCATTTTCACTTCACAATCACTACTCCTATACACATTGATTTCTTTCCCTTCCTCAACCTTAAATAGATTATTCTTTTCGGTTCCTCTTACTTCAGACGGGGGGAAAACGTTCGTCCCTCTCACTGGGGGTCACAATTCTCCTTTTCAAAATCACAAGACGTGGCATTCTCCATACTTTTATTAACCACCGGGTTAATTGATGGCCTACACTTATTAACCGGTTCACTAACTTCTCCGGTGCGATTTTCTGACAAAATACAATTGTTTGAGATTGTTAATCCTATTCCATGCCTTCAATTCATTTTCATTTAACTTGTTTCTGAGTTCAACTCTCAGTCTTTCTAACTCAAATTCCCTAGCTAGTCTACGTTCCTCGAATTTCTTAATTTCCTGTTTTTCACGTTCTTCCCGTTTTTCCTCCAAAATACCCTCCAACAAACATTTAACTGAGTCTTCGTCATAGTATTTACTTTGACAAATTCTCTTCTTAAATTCTATCTTGGGTAAAGTAATATCAATTTCTACCCTTAACTCTTTCGCAACCTCTAACAATACGTCTTTTCTTTCTCTTAACAGAAACGCCATGATGCACTAATACACACAAAATCAAATCTAAACTTAATCGCTACAAAAATTATACAAAGACTCAAGGTAACCTAACAATACAGTAGACCTAGACTTAACTATATTTTACCCATATGCGCAAATCTAAACAACACAATAAGCTACACATCAGTGTTCTCCAATTCAACAAGTATAACTACCGTATACTAAAAAAAAATTTCACAAATCTATAACCACAACAATATCCTTCTCAATACTGTGCCAACAAAACAAGTATAACTACTGTATACTAAATTTTACAAATCTATATCCACAACAATACCCTTCACAATACTGTGCCAACAAAACAAGTATAACTACTGTATACTAAAAATTTTACAAATCTATAACCACAACAATACCCTTCACAATACTGTGCCAACAAAACAAGTATAACTACTGTATACTAAATTTTACAAATCTAAAACCACAACAATACTCTACACAATACTGTGCCAACAAAACAAGTATAACTACTGTATACTAAATTTCACAAATCTAAAACCACAACACTAATATTGCACATTTATACACTTCATACAAAACTTAAAATCCTTCTAGTCTCTTATTGTACAAAATCAATACTCAGTTGCTGCCCCGAAAATAATCTCAATGAAAAGACTCACCTTCAAATTTATAGAGGACACACAGGAAAACGTCTCATAACAGGCAATTCCAAAATACAGGCGGGCACACTTCATCACTAGCAGGAACGGGAGACACTTGTATCCAGCACTTCTCACAGCTGGGGACACCCGGAAAATATCTCATAGCAAGCAATTCCAAAATACAGGTGGGCACACTTCATCACTAGCAGGAACGGGAGACACTTGCATCCAGCACTTCTCACAGCTGGGGACACCCGGAAAATATCTCATAGCAAGCAATTCCAAAATACAGGTGGGCACACTTCATCACTAGCAGGAACGGGAGACACTTGCATCCAGCACTTCTTACAGCTGGGAACTCCAGGAATTAGGCGTCATTAAACTCGCTTCATCACATTCGCACACGGCTGGCATTTTTTTTCTCTTCACTTAGAACTAAGGATTCGGGCGTTTACTTAAATACCAGATCAACACCGCTGCCACCAATTTCATATAGTTACATCACACTTTAAAATTTAGGGTTTTAAAGAAATTAAATCAAATTATAATATTTCTATAATTCTAATACATCAAATCGCTCATTCAATTGTGTTAAACATTTGTGAGCGTTCACAGTCCTAAGAGACACAAAATATTTACCATAACATAATTACCTTCCACCTTACACACACAGCAACACATACTCATACAAATATTAATTCACACCTAGCACCAATCCTAAAAATTACTCATTCCCATCTACTTATTCCAATGGTGTTTCCAACGATATTAAATAAACAAAATAAACATTTATAAATTCCAAGCTTTGCAAAAAACATTAAAAACCAAATTTTTACATTAAGAAGTTTAAACTAAAACTTTTTAAATTTAATTAAATTATGGCTATCAGCAAGCATTATCACAACCATTATAACAATTTATTCACAATTCATGGGATTGTCTTACATTACGTTAGTTATTGAGGAAACACTTTAATTGGGAATATAATTAATATGCCTCGTTAGCTCATGAAATTATTTCACTATATCTACATTATGTACACGGAACAAACTTGCCCATGTCTCTAATTTATCTTTGGTCGGATCGACTTCCGACCCAACCCTACTCAACCATTTTAACACAAAGTCTATTTTCTTTACACGGTTTTTCCAAATTTCCATCAGAATGTCTATATCGACCATTCGCGATACATCAATCTGCTCTAACAACCTCAAAATCAGAGTCATTAAATTACATCCATAATAAGCACAAAGAAACTTAAACCTCGATTTTTAATAATGTACATGCCAACTGGTATAACGCATATGGTGTGCTTCGGATAATTCATCATTAGAGAACGACGAAAATACCACTTCCACAAATTCAGTACAGTGACTCACGATGCCACGTTGATCTTTTCTACCAAACTTTCCCTTTTTAAAAATCTCCTTAAAACAATTTTATATACATTTTCTAATCTAAGTGACACTAAATATCATAAATATTATCCATTCATGCGCTTTTTTAAAATCACGTTTCCGAACGTAGTCGGATACCTTAAGAAATCAATCTTTTTTGCCCCAAATCTTTCAAAAACGTCACATTTTTTATTGCATGTAACCAAGCATAAAACTAAACATAATGCGAAAGTAGAAGAGTTTTTTTTTTAATTTTCAATTTTAAAGTTTTCAAAGTATCTGGTATTTTAAAATTGTGGGACGCAAAAATCTCTAAATGTTTGCTTTAAATGAGAACACTTTGCGGTATGTAAATAATGTTTCATATATCTTCTTAAAAGAATTTAGCTCATGCTAACAAAAAAAAAACTTCATGTTTGTACCTCTTTTTTCAAATGGTTGAGAATTTTGTGTGTTTGCATATATATATACACAAATAATGTAAAGCATAGTGTAGTATTAAGTCTTACATTGCAATGGAGACAGAGATAATACCGGCTTCTTTGGTTTATCTTTCAATTTCTTATCAAGTAATAATTAGCGTATTGTCTTGTCAATCCCTGTTCTTTATCGAATATTTTCAAGAATCTAAATTCCTGTCTTCAATGAAAAATTCCCACCTTCTCCACACAGAAACTCCCGGTTGAGAAGACCAGTTAAGGGGTTACAGGAGGTGGGGAGGTGTAGCCAATTTATATATTGACCTTGTCATCTGAGCATAGTTCACGAGCTCAAGCGAATTTTAGGGTAAGGAAAATTTAACTTGGGAATGTTCAATAAAAATGAAAGCATGAGGGCTACACAAAAATCATGATTTAAAGGTATTTTAAAATACATAATTTTTCATTTAAGAATATTTATCACTACATAGTTAACTAAGCCGAAAGAACTACTTATAATAGTATTAACATTTTATAAAAACTAATAAAAATAATAAATTATGTAATCACAGATATATAGTATTTAACAACTGGTGGCGAAATAACGATGAGTTTCAAAATATCATCAAATTTATATAAATATACCATAAGAAACAACAATACATTTAAAAATTCTTTTATATAAAACTAAAAAAAATTTCATATAAGCAAATAGGTAAATTCATACCGCTATTTATATGTTAATGAAGTTTTCTTTCTAAAACTATTCTAAATCGTACTATTCCGGTGAAAATTCTTAAAAATGAACAATCACAAAAATGGAAAAAAAGAATACTAAATTATGATTCAATGAACATGTTTTGGTCCTTTAAAATTACCATAATAATTCACAAATGTACTTTAGATATTCAGAAATCTATTGAAAAAACCCCATTTCTTTAAGAAATAACAGGAAAAATAATTATATATATAACAGTTAAAGTATATAAAATTATTGAACTTAACAATTAGTTGATTGAAAAACAATGAAATATACACTCTAAAATTCTTTGAACCGATTCTAACTGCGTTTTATCAGTTTTGAACCACTTAGTGTACACTTTTCATTCCATAGCTTTTAAATGTAAAATTGAGACAATGTACACTGGTGTGCAAAAAATAAGGACGAGACGGTTTTTTCAATATAACTTTGTACAAAAGCTTTCCAAATAAACACATTTAATACCGTAAGATCCCCAATACGTAAGGACATGTGTAATGTAAGCAACATTTACTAAAAGAGAAATCAAAGGGATAAAAAGAAGCTTGATTGAAAACGTAGCATGGAGCGCAATGCGACTGAAAGCCGAAATATCCCTGTGATGGGTGTCCAGCAAGAAACATCCAGTCTTTAGTAGGGGATATGATCTCCCCTGACTGCTAGGCAGGTTTCACAGCGTCTGCCCATGCTGAGAATGAGGATGTCAATGAGTTGTTAAGGCATTGCTGCCCATTCGTCTTGCAGCGCCAATCGAAGCTCCCGAATCGTTACTGGTGGTAAGGTACGAGCTGCCAAGCGTCTGCCGAAGAAATCCCATACATGCTCGATGGGATTGAGATCCGGAGATCGTGCCGGCCAATCCATACGTTCAATATCCTCACTCTCTAAGAGCTGTTCGGCAGCTACTGTGCGATGACATGGTGCATTGTCGTCCATGAAAAGGAACTGCAGACCCATAGCGCCTCTAAAAAGACGCACATATGGAAGAAAAATCTCGTTACAATAACGGGTCCCGTTGACTGAACCTGCGTTGAAGATGTGAAGGTCTGTAGGACTACCAAGCATGATGCCTCCCCAAACGAGAACACCGCGACCTCCATACCTGTCCCTTTCAATGATGTTCGAGGGATGATTGCGGCTTCCCCACTCTCTTCAGATGAGTATGCGATGAGAATCGCTACTCAAACCGAATCTGCTCTCCTCTGTAAAGAGTACTCATCCCCATTCATTGTCTCTCCAATTCTGGTGTTCCCGGCACCACAGAGAACGCCTTCTCCGATGGGCAGGCGTTAAAGGTACACACCGTACAGGGCGTCGTGCAAACAGACCACCACCGTGCAGTCTTCTGACCACGGTAAAACGCGATATCGGTCGTCCAGTCGCCTGTGTCGTGTGTCTAGCGATTTCTCCCGCTGTCTGCCGCCTGTTTCTTCTTGCCTGTAAAACAATGTACCGGTCATCTGCGGGTGTGGTTCCTCGTGGACGACCACTACTGAACCCCCGGATAGCTGTTCCTGTAGTTTGAAATTGTCTCCAAAGTCGTGAAACGATGCTCTGAGCAATTCCGAACTCTGCAGCCACACTTGTCACACTGCGGCCTTCCTCCCAATGATTCGACCTCGGGTAAAAGTATCCAGATGTCGTCTAACAGATTGATTATTCGCCATTTCTCGCTGAGGCTGCAACTCGGTGTGATTTTAACTGCTATACGGCGTGCAATCTCTTTACAAGAAATACTGATCTTACACCGACAACAGGCTTTATACTACTCAGACACTCCCCCATTACATCTACCTGCATATCTGCGCATGTGCTACCGTACATCACCTTACTTAATCTCCTGATTGGTCTTTCTGTCCGCTCTGCCTCTTAGTTCAGCTGATATGCTAATTTTTCGACTTCGTCCTTAATTTTTGCACACCAGTGCATTCATGTTAACGTTTTATGTTTGAGGTTGTTAAGGTATCCGACTACGTTCGGAATCGTGATTTTGCAAAAGCGCATAAATTGATAATATTTATGATATTTAGTGTCACTTAGATTAGAAAATGTATATAAAACTGTTTTAAGAATAGTATTACAATAAAAAATTATTTAAGTGCAATATTTCGGCTAAAAAGTAACTTAGAATAAACTTTTTTCAAAATGTTCTCCTTTTGTGAAAAATGCTTCTATTATATTAATATTTTGCATGTATATAGCTCAGACCTCTGTACAGAGGCTCAACTAGAATTTTTGAAATATATAACTTAGAAGGGGTTTATCCATGTTTTACGACAACAGAGGGAAGAAATTTTAAGAAAAAAAAAACGCCGAGAATTATTTCAAATGGCTGTAACTCTGAAAATAATGTGAATCGTTCAAAAATCACAGTTGAGCATCTGTACAGAGGTCTGAGCTATATACAGGCAGTATATTATTTTAATAGAAGCTTTTTTCACGAAAGGAGATTTTGAAAAAGGCTATTCTAGGTTAACTTTTAGCCGAAATATTGTATTTAAATAACTTTTTTTGTCAAAATGTCCTTAAAAACCATTTTATACATGTATTCTAATCTAAGTGACTCTAAATATCATGGAAATTATCCATTTATGAGCCTTTTTAAAATCATGGTTCTGAACGTAGTCGGATACCTTAACAAATATTTTTGCAACTTGTTTTCAAGCAATGACTTCTACAGGAATGGGAGACCAACTTGTAAATAAGAAAGTTATGCGAGAGAGATTTGAATCTTTATTAAATAAGCATGGGACAAAGGAAAAAATTGCTGCACTTGTTCGTGAAAAATTATTAACTTTGGTAGCAGAAGTAAAAAGTGCTATAGCAGCACAGAAAAAAAGTACCACGTGGCTATTGGTTACTCCACCATTATGATATCCTTGAAAGTTCAAGGAGTAGAAAAGTTACCTTTCCTGTTTAACTAATGTTATCAATATGAGCAATAATAAATTATATCATTTCTGCTTTTACTTAGTCTTTATCAATTAATCATTCGTAATAGGAATAAAATGTATTTTTAGCCTTTTATGATCAATTAATTTGTAAAATAGTTTTGAAATGGTTTATTTTTCACTTAAACAGTCTATAATTAGTTATTTCATTGAATATTAAGGTAAAGTATGAAATTTTTTATGTAGTATATACTTTAACTGACTTGTCTAATTACTTCATGAAATGCATAGTTATTCTATGAAACAACTGAATTACACACTGTAATAGCCCCCCACCTGGGGAAGACATCTCTTCATCTACTCAACCTAAATTTGGGGGAGGTAAAGATTGTGATGACCCAAACTAACCATGATATATATAAATCCAATTTATTATTACCAAATATAATAATCCACGACAAGCAAACGGCCGCGGTAGCTGAGTGGTCAAGGTGTTGGATCGTGGTTGGCCTTGTCTCGAGTTCGAGCCCAGTACCACCAAAGACCCGTCATGTAGGGGAGCGATGCACGTTAAATCTGTCGAGAGCTCAAACGTCCTACCTTTGGTGTGGCGTGGTACTTAGTAGAGGAGGGTGCCAGCTCAGGTGTTGCCCACGTCACTTGACCATGGTTCAAAACTACGTGGTCAGTCGTGAAAAGCCCTCGTAAAGCTGGACAGTGCGACGTTAATATTCACTCCCTCCCCCAAGACAAGCAAACTATAAAGGGAAACTCTAGAGAGATATAACGATAGCTCAAAACCCTATGGGAATAAGCGTACGAAATTCTAATAGCTTAACTTTACTCAACGTTATCTTAAAAATCCTAACTTCTTTAATTTATTCTAATAGTCAAAGTCCGTCCTATAATCAAGCATCGAAATTCCGATCCTTACCGTATCAGCGACTCAGCTCCTTTTCCTTCTCCCTCGATTACTAAACTTCCACTGTATATATACTAGCTAAAATGCATATCAAGGTTTCTTCTTGAGAGGGATAGTTATGAAATAACTCGATTGTGGACCCCAAAGATTCCCCAAGAGGATTAATGAAAATTCACGTAAAAAAAAGCCCAGTCACAACACTTTAACGGTAACATAAGTACATATGCTTAATTTGTGTAAAACAATCAGAGGTTTCGAAAAGATAGCTATCATTGTGGATATCCAACTAAAAGGTTCCTTCGTCATCAAATAGTCATGGTGTCATACTCATAAGGTTCATTATCAACAGCCCTAGAATTGTTTCGAAATGTGTATGACGTTAATAAAAATCAATCACACAGTCATTTATTTTTATCATCTTTTCAAATCATTAAAAATTTCCTTAAGATTCTTTTTCAACGATGAGAAAAACCCCGACAAGAAACAAGATTCTACTTTCAGAAACATAACACATCACAAACTTAATTTCTTCAAAATGCTCGTTTCTTAAAATATTTTACCTCTGAATTTAATGATGTCTTTCATCGAAAATGTTAAACAAAAAAAACAATACTTTCTTTCCCTTTGTTTTATTGCTATAAACAACAAAATTGAAAGCCACTTTGCTCTATTTTCTTTACTTCGCTTCAGTTCAACGGAAACAATTTTTCTCCAGAAAAATGGCCCTATTATGAACCAAGACTCAATAATAGGCTGGAAGACGAGGGAAAAAAAACCCTGATACGATCAAGTTCATTTATATAGAAGATATATTTATGTCTTTTAAAACTCTATGCTCTATCGAAACGAGAGAACCACAAACTTGAAAGAAATGAAGTTGTCCATTACGGCTTTTATCAAGCTGGAAGCTGCCATTGTTGTTCCAACTTGTTGCTGCTTTCCGTTGACAACATTTCCGTTTCTTTTCTCTGTTTATCGAAAGGACAAAAGATCCGATGAAGGCAATTGGATTTTGCGACAGGGAACAGATTCGATTTATTACTCTGAAGATCGGAAACAGCTGAAGAGTTTTATTTGTGCAGAAAACGTCAGACAAAAGAGAATGTATCACAGTCAGGTATTGTGAAAAATATAACATCAAGGTATTGTTAGAGACACACAATTTATTGTTATGAAAAGTTTCGAAAGTTTAAAAAGTTTGACAATAACATTCCCAATACTAGATCTCTCTCTCTCTCTCTTCCCCTAATTCTCATCTAGAAATCTTCACAACTAATAACTGAAAATTACTACAGTATATTCGGTATGACTATATATGCATAGGTTTGAAGCTAAATATTCCATAGGAATCTTTACTTTACTGATAGATTTTAACTTACTAAAAGGAGAAAGAGCACTGAACAAATTCCATCACATCAGTTTTTGTTCGAAATTCAAGTTTTTACATAACAACGCATACTGGATGCCGTGACGTATTGGGAAAATTAATGAATAACGTGAGACTTAAGTAATTAAATTATTTATTTATTACGTCTACAGCTATTAGTTACAAAATTTACAGTTTGATACAAGTTATATATACAGGGTCTCCAGGCTTAAAGTATCCAAAAGTAATTGCTTATTATTACGGAACTACCCATCAGAATTTAATAAACTGTTCCTCCATGGATTGGAAACCTCTCGGAGATTTTTGGCTCTAGTTTGATCGGTCACACATACGCGCATTATTTGGCAATCGCAGATGATAAACTTTTTACACTGACTTCATTAGTAAAGATTTGGACTCCACTGTAAAAGATGCAGTCCGCACTTTGGTTAACGGAATTTAAATATCACTCGTGTAAAAAGACAGAATGGAATTTCGACCCTCCGACATCAAAATCTATCCACCAATGGGAGAGAACTTTAAAGGAGACGGGAACTTTGGTATCTCAAACTGGCAAGTAGCCTTAAGCTTTTGTGATAGAAGACAATGTTGATCGTGTGTTTGATTCATTCTGCAGGAGTCCTGATAATTATTTTGAGCAAACCAGTTACGGCATTCCCTTTTGTTAGATCACGTCGCTGTACACGCGTGACTGATTTAAAATCCGTTAACCAAATTACGCACTACATCTTTTACTGTGGCGTCTACATCTTTACTAATGAAGTTAGTGTAAAAGATTTATTGTCTGCTATTGCTGAATAATGCGCACACGTGCGGACTAGACCCAAAAAATCTCTGAGTTTTCCAGTCCATGAATGAAAAGTTTACTACTATACTTTTGGATACATTAAGCCCGGACACCCTGTATATATATATATATATATATATATATATATATATATATATATATATATATATATATATATATATATATATATATATATATATATATATATATATAGTGAATACAAACCAAAATTACGTTCTACCCTGATTATTTATCTCAAGCTCCTTAAAACTAACTTCAACTCTAATATGGTGGAATTCTTGGATTTAGACTTGCATCTTATTAACAATAATATAGTCAGTAACATTTTTGACAAAAGAGATTAGTTTAAGTTCCATATAATTAAAATTCCCGTATGGAATAGTAATTTGCATATATCAATTTACAGAAATATCATTTTGAATTTTTTATTTAGAAATGATAACTTAATCCCCACAAAATAGATAAATACAATAATATAAAACAATTTTTTCAATGTTGTTTAGATCATGAATACCCTTTTAATTTCTTAAGAACTTATATTCATCACAAATACATTAACCGTCTTGCTACTTCGAATTCCAAAACCACCACACAACAATAGGATTTCAAAGTCAGCATGTTAGTGGTCTTGCTGTGAAGATTATATCATAACACTCATATCACAGTTTACATTTTTTCCACACACATCTTGAACATCTTACACATTGTTGACAACCAACCAAATTAGAGCCTAGCAAATTTACATTTTTGACAATCAACCAATTCAAATTCTACCGTATTTGATTGTCGTCTTTTTTTCATACCTGTCTTTGCTGGCTGGTTTAAAAGTCAGCTCAAAAGATGTGTTTATGTATTTTCGAATTTTTTAACTTGGTGAATAATCGATTTTCATTAATGTCAAGACGCTTGATTCTCCTCGTAAAAGCTCTGTGAGTAAAGAAATTTTGTTAAATTATTTCTTGAAAGATACTTTTCTTATGTAATTGTTTTAGCATTTTTCTACTTTTCTTACGTAATTATTTTGTGATTTTTCTGCATTAAGAGTTTGGGAGAGTTTGTTACATAATAGTAATGAGTGGTTTTTTTCATACTCTCTGAGTTATCCAAACTCTGAAGTTTTGTTTATTTTATTTTATTTGGTTTTCCTACCGAGTTGCAAAGGGGGAAGGTTGGCGCCTTCAAACTAGTTTAACCCCACTTATTCGGTCCTAAGTCCGTAATTGCTTTCTGACTCGCTAGGTTCTTCTTTTTTGTAGTTTCTTTTTTTATTTCTCTATAATTTTGTTCTTCATGTTCAGGTTTTATATTTTTATTATGCTATTTCTTGTTATGTTCTTTATCTATTATTTCTTATTTTTGATATATAATACATATTTCTTTTATATACATATATATATATATATATGTATTCAAACTAGTGAGTATTTTATTATTACAAAATTTTTTTTGATGATGGAGGAGACAAGCAAAACACAACGTTTCTTTCCAAATGTTTCAAGCTGTCTCCCTCCTCTTGGGGGTGGGGTGATCCCTTCTTACACCTTGAATTTCACTCGAGGTTCGGCTAGCAGGTGGAGTGCAACTGTTGTTTTTTCCATGGCCATCGGTTGTTGGAATGATGTCAAATCAAAGGAACCTTCATTATTTTAAGGATGCACTTGTGGATTTAAATGGCGTAATGTTAACTGCATAGGAAAGCCGATCTTGCAGCTATGATGCGAGCAAATGTTACAGTGCGGACATGAAGATCAGAAGTGCTAGGTGAGCTAACAAGCTCATTTCCTACTCTCTAATACTGACTATTTTACTGAAAACATGGGAGTCTACAGTAAAAAGCAGGGAGTAATATTCCACCAAGATGTCCGTGACGCTACGAAGGTAAATCGTTCGTCGTTATGCTTGCTGTCTTTTGTTGTTGTTGTAGCTCAAGCAAAAAAAAATGTATTGTGAAGAATTAGCTAAGAAATAAACAGAAATATAAAAAGAGCAGTAGGATCAGTATTGCAGGAAATTCTTAGCAGTATAAGCTAAAATTGCAGAGTTGAACATGTCACGAGGTAAGTAAGAGACACCAAAAAAATCAGTCATTTTAATAAAATAAATGTTTTTATTTATCCCAATGCTATTAATGTGTTTGTTTATGTACCAAGAAATATCATATACCGAGTTAGAGGCGAACTTAGTCATTATCCTAAATATCTATAACCAATAATTGGTTCACTTATCCCTCATCGAATATGTAATAGCACTAATCTCGGCTTGACCAGTAAAACAGAGACAGAGTTTCTTCCTGAACTCCGAGGGCTTCAGATATCGACTCTGATTATCTAACTTCCATAGTTACAGTATAAAAATTATAAATAATAAATGAATAAATGAATATAAAATAATAAATGAAAATAAAATATTCATGATCTTTCCAGAAACCATGTAAAAACATTAATCCTCATACCAGCATGAGAGACCCATTCAACCCTTCAAAAAGGAAAAATCTAAACAGCTCTCACCTTTTCAAAAAAGTAACGTAAAATATTTTTAAAAAAGAAGTCATTAATATTCCACATGTAATATAAAAAAAATTAAAAGGATAATCATGATATGAATAATAATTAATAAATTTTTAACATTAAAAGTTATATCTGTATTATTGATAGTTAAAATAATGTTACGTTGTAAATAATGAAATATAATATACTTTTATAAATAGAAATATGTATATTAGAATTGCAAAAATGTACCTTAATAATATTAAAAGTAAAAAAATCACTTTCATCAAAGATGGTACAATTTAATTTTTAACAAACAATAAAATATTACAACAAGACGATCTGATTTGAAAGAGTTACTGTTTGTTTTAAGGGGGTTTAAATAATTAGGATAAAAATTAATGTGTGTGTGCGTGCGTGAGAGAGAGAGAAAGAGAGTCACTCAGACTGACATAATAAAAATTGACTTTATATTAAAATATATAGTTAATGAACTAGTTAGGAGGTTTTCTTGATGATAAAAAAAGAACTTCACTCTTTAGAATTCAATTTTAGCATGCTATTAAAATGAATTGCTTCCAAAAGCAAAAATTCTGCTTCAAAAATACCGTATTCGTAATCGTTTCTTAAAGCTTTCATCTTTATTTCATTTTACTGAAATAGGCACTTTTTATCCTCCAACGTTCCAAGCGCTGTAGATCGTTTTTCTTAATCTCATTTCCTCCGATAAACTATGTTTCTGTAAAAGCAAGATAATAAGCCGTCAGGATAATAAAAACACATTAGATTCGCGACCCGAAAAATCCCCAGAATGTTTATCACACAAGACATCGATTCCCTTTTTTCCCTCTTTTTTTTTTTTTTTTTTTTCTTCTTTATTGTACTCGTGTCTGCGCATTTCTGAAAACAACTATTCTTCTTCCGAATTCGAATTGCAAAAGGAGATAAAGACAATTAATTCAATCACTCTCTTTGTTTTTTCCCTTTTCTAACTGCCTTTGTTCCCCCTTTTTTTTACAAATGTAGAAGCAAATAAACTGGAAATCATACTTATTCAAAAGAGACAGAGCATCGCTGTGAATAAAAAGAATCTCTTTGAAATTAGTTTGTTATCCTTATCGGAAGTTTCGAAAGATGCAAGAAGCAAATCGATTTTTATTCTCTTTTTCACTTTCGGAGTAAGAAAAAAAAATATTCAAGGATAAAACGGGAACGATCTTCTAAGTATCCGTGGAAAATTGGTGCATGTATCGCTGTACTGCAGTGCCCTCAAGGGGCATGGGAATTTCAATACCCTTTTTTAGCACTAATTCGATCAGTGAAATAATTATAAAATATTAATTCTAAAAACGGCAACTCGTGTTTTTAGATATACTAAAAATCCGTTAAATTATATATTTATTATGTATAGAGAAAAATAGACAAAGAATATTCTTTATATATCCCCTTAAGTGGTGCTGACGTATATACACGTCTCATTCAGCCAGTGCTTCAGCTTCCCGGACGTATATATACGTCTTCCTAAAGTGCGATATTTTTTTGCGCTGTTTTCAGTAAAATTATTTCGATGGCTTTGGAATGCAATCAAATGACCTCGACAGTGTGTGAGAAGGACTTACTTAGTTCAGAAAAGGATTTGCTTTTTTTATGCCTTTTCTTTGCCCTCCTCCAATACACCGCAAATGCTTGCCTATGTTAAAAACAATGGCAGTGGGGACAGAATGATGTAACTTTTAATCGGCAGTTTCCGGAATATTTTCATAATTATTTCATTGTAGTTTTAAGTATACCCATTTTCCTTTCAAGCACCTTGACATCATTTGACAATGGTTCAAAGTTACGAGGTTCGTCACCAATAGTCTTCGTTTTAGTTATAGTGCGACGTTAATAAACACTCATTTAAGCACACTAAGCCTTTTTCAGAATTATTAAGCAAAGCTAATATTGCTTTTTATTAATTTGATAACTACATTATAGAAAAAACGGAAAACCCAAACTTGAGGATAAAAAAAAAGTAATACTTTTAAATTTTTTTATTTTTTTCCTTTGCAATAGAAATGAAATAATAATGGTCATTTTTTAAAAAGAAAAGTTGCCTGGTAGGTGTCTGTCTAGAAGATGCTTGTTAAAATGTTCCTTCATTGCAAAAATTATTTAATCTGTTAACTTAGGCACTCCAGTTTGAGCGCGTGCAATTATGTGTGTCACAGAAATCTAGCGATGACGAATAGACTCGTCAATCACAGAGTAAGTAGCGCTGTTAAAATATTGGATAAAAAAGTAGGTATATTTTTATAAAATTGGCAATTTTATTACTTCTACTTATTTATTTGATTAATATAAACATATATGCATACATATTACTCGAAAAACGCAAGAAAAATTTAATACACATAAAAGTGTGAATTCTTAAAAAAACAACACTCTTTCGTACCTTTTTTGTCCCATTTAAGGCTGATATATAAAAAACATTATCATCGCACATAAATAACGAGCTTGTATGCTGCTGTTTCATCAAGGTGCATACGAGGACGCCTGGCTTCATCTTAAATTTTTCAAACTTTTTATTTATTTGTTTTACTCCAGCCGGGCCTCAAAGTATTTTAAACATCTTAAAGTTTGAAATTATGTTTTTTTTTTAAATTACGATTTAATTAGCTAATGATTACATCTTTTTATTCGCGACGAGTATAGTCAATACACAAAATCCTGCAATTTCTCCATGACTCATTAATCACACTTAAGGTGACTGCCTACCTTGAAAATGTCGTTTTCTGTCTACATAAGGCATTCTTTTTATTTCAAAATCTTATAGTTTGAACACTTTTCTTTCCAAAACAGTTTTTCTTTTTCCTTTACGCAAAATAGAAATAAAATTATAGTGATTTTAAAAAACATCAATCTATGCAAAAGGGCAGTAAGATAAAATTATGTTTCCGAAAGAATCAAACCAGATAACGTTTTGAAATGTTGTTGGAATGTTTATTATACTATTTTTCATAAAGTGGATCATAATTTTGTTGTAGGTTAAATATTTTTTCATTTAGGGTAGTTTTATAAAGAAAAAAACTTTAAAAATATCAAAATTTTCATATTATGTATAATTGTCTGTAATTTGTTTGTATTATAATATTTTTCTTACATTTTGGTTCATTTTGAAGAGCACCATAATATGTATGTTATGTATAAAGAAAATTATGATAATTGTATTAAAAAAATTTTATACAGTGTTACCCGTTTTAGTGTAAGTTTGGTAAAATTTCCTTGAAAACAACCAATTTTTCGCACAATGAAAAAAGAATATTTGTTTCTTGGATGAAAAAATATTTCCACGAGGATAAAATATTGAAATTGTGGGCTGTGTTATTTATCAACTAAAACAATTTTAAAAAAATTTTAAATAGTAGTACAAACATATCGATGTTCGATGTATGGAGAATAATTTTTCTGATTATGTTTTGGAAATTTTATACACACTATTGCATTTGCAAATACTTTTCTGTAGTATAGAAAGGTCACATAATTCTTTGAAAATAAGTTTGACCAATTTTTAATTAATTTTAATTAACAGCATTTTCTCATTACCGTTATCCTCCCTCTTTCATTTCTAATTTCTCATCTGGAAATTAAACTAAATTTCATTTATTTCTACTTGGGATTTTTTGTGTTTGTGAGGCACTAAAATGTGCTTAGAAATTCTTTTACACTAAACAATGCACATAAATTTTTAATAAATTCTAAAAATTCAAAAAATAAAACACTTTTCCCCCTAAAAAACGTTTATTTATTTTTGAAATATAAATTATCAAATACACTTATGAGGAAAGTAAATTTAAGGTAACCACATTTTTGAATACCTTAATCCCTTTTGTCATAAAATACTGAAATTCAAAATTTAATGCAATTTTCTCAAATGTTACAGAAAACATTAAAGTTCAAACTATGATCGGAAAATAGCCCGCTTTATGGAACGTATACCAACTTTTAAATAATTAATTATGAATCTGGTATTTGAAAAAGAGAAAAACGTAATAAATTGCTTAACCTAAATAATCTAATACACCCCCCTGACGGCTGGTTTTCTGTAAATATCTCTGGCATTAACGATCAGAAACAGATGGAATTTTGTACTATTTAAAGACTATTTTCTGTCTAATTCAGTAAATAAATGGGATTCTATATTACCAACTTTTTAGAAGCTAATTAGTTACGTTAATTAAGTTAACGATTTAAAAACTGAGATAAGCTTAAAATATTAAAAAAATTTCTGAAAAATATTTGCTATATGATAAAAAAAATACACTTTGTAGGAAAATTAAATATGTTCAAAGCAACACATTGTATATTTATTATGAGTTATTATCTTTTAACAATATTTACTTACAGCTTATTTGGATATTGAAGAGATTGAACCACCTGTTCTTGTCATTTTAAATAATATCTGCTTTTTGTGTGTTCTCCATTTTATTAAAATAAGTTTTTGAAAGTCCTTATTGAAGAAAAATAACTATTTAAGGTGACACAGTACGATTCAATTGACAAAAATCGACCAAAAAATCAAATCTAATTTTTTTAGCATAAATTATTCTTTTTATACTTTTCTATAACCTTACAAAATTTGAAAGCTCTAAACTGAAAACTGCAGAATTATGATAACTTTTACATTAGTTTTTATTCACATCCCTATGGTAAATCAAAACGTCAAACTTGCTTACCTCAAAAAGATAAAATAACTAGTTTGTCTTCATTAAAATGATAAGGCATTTTTTCTATTGTGCCTAATGCTTTGAATTTTTTTTACCTACTACTAATAGTGTATGTAACTAAAATTGGCCCGCATTTTTGAATTAAGGCAATACTTATTTTTTTTAAATAATTGAACTCAAAATTTATACATTTTTTAAGAAATTTTCAATAAGCATTCTTAAAACGAAGTATTGTACGAATACCACAATCATGTTATCGCAAAACCCATACCAGCTTTTGTTACACATTGTTTGACGTAGTTGTTTGAACGTAACTTTTTGTAGGAGAGTAGCATTTTAAAATCACAAATTTTAAGTTTTTTCTTTAAAAAATTAAATGGCTAGCTTTTTATGAAATTTTGAGTTTGAAATCTGTTTTACATAGTATATACACATAAGAGGCATCCAAAAAATTTTGAAAATCCTTAAACTAAATTTTTTTTTTGCTTAATTCGTACCATGTCCCCTTAACAATTTGAAGATTTTTTTTCTGAATTCTGCAAGAAAACTGGGTATCGAAAACAATATTTTTCTTACACTTTTTTTGTTGCGGTATTTATTGTAAGATAAAGTTTTCTTCCTTATTTTGAATTTTTAAAACAAATTAAGACAATAGAATACAAGAAATGTTTTCATTCAATGACCCAAAGATTATTTTTTTATTCTGATCAAAGAGAAACTGACGCAACTCGACAAATAAACTTCGTTTCACGTTCCACTTAAGCTTTTAGGTATGAATTTAATTTGAAACATGAGGTGTGTGGTTTTTATATGCATTGTATCGCAGGTTACATAATGCGAAGAAAGCAAATACTATTAAAAGATTCACACAGAGGATGATTATAACTGTGGCTCCAATTTCTCAATGCTGTAAAAAAAGAATCACTGTTCAGAAAGACTTCAAATTTGATGTGAATGTATTTGAAGAAGGGGGAAAACAGTTTGCCATAAGAAAATGATTAATTGGAGATTCTATTATTGCTTTTCATACGGTTTTTGTCCCAAATGATATTAAAAACCAATTTTTCAAATCTAATTTAGTATGATCTTGCCGTGGTGGATGAGTTTTGCACTTGTTGAAACTTTAAGAGCGGTGGCGTTGCAATCGCTTGTTTACTAGTGTACGTTTTTCTGTCTGTCTTGTAAATAAACGTGTGTCCCTTCACCCGAGTGGTTGCGTTTCCTTTGCGTTGCCTCATCATTCCGACAGGTAAGAGCTTTTATTATTCCATTAAAAATTTCTGAAACGAAAGTTTGAATTATAATATCAAATGATTTTGAATTTAGAACATTATTTTGATCCCGTTGCTCTTACCTATCAGAATGATGAGGTGACGCAAAGGAAACGCAACTACTCGGGTGAAGGGACACGTTTATTTACAAGACAGACAGAAAAACGTACATTTTTAAACAAGCGATTGCAGCGCCACCGCACTTCCAACCGCACAAACAGTGCAGCAACGGTTGGATGACTTGAAAGTCTTTTTATATATCCATAAACCGAAACTATAATACACATTGAACAATACAGATGGTTTAACACGTTCAGGATCCGCTTTTTTTCCTTGTAAGCCTAACTCCATTTAAAAATTTCATATAAAATCATTACTATAATAAAATACACCTAAGTTTATAGTTTATAATCATTCGAAATTCCATACGTTTCTAATTCAGATGCACCGATGGGATCACGGGCTTCTGAATGGGGAAAACGCAATCTCACATATGATGCTGATTCAAAATTTCACTTATATCTGAACCCCCTTTCATTTTCTCTCTTACAACACCATCTATTGGTACACTTTGGAGCTTTTTTCTTGTGCCTTACCGTTTCCCCTTCCACAAGTATACTCAATTCAAATTTGAAATCATTCTGACCACTGGTTCTTTTTATATAGCATTTTGGAACTTGAAGTTATGATCCTCTAGTGCAGTGTTTCTCAAAGTGTGGGGCGCGCCCCCCTGGGGGGGCGCGATAACCCTGCAAGGGGGGCGCGAGCATATCGAAAATTTAATGATTTTTTTAAAAAAATAACCGGAAAGAAGTGAAACAAAATACTTTTTCCATAATAAAAGAAATACACAACAACACTGATATAATTTATGTTTATCATCTGGCGTTCTTCTGTTTTAACATAAAATATTACTCGTTAAAAGAAAAAACGAAACTCAGACCCTGAGAAAAATTCTAAGAAGATAAACATTTCATCACTGTAATTATTATTGAAATACTTTATATTAGTTGTAGAAAGAAAAGGAAGACATGATTCACTTTTCAGCCAGGCAGCATAATACATTTGCTGGTCATTTATCTGATTGACCTTCAAACTTACTGGTAGGGTTTCTACATTAGTTCCATCCCATCTTTTATGTATTTGTTTTTCGCAAGGGGAAAATTGAAGTAATAGAGAAATTGTAAATAATGAAGAGTTTTACGATATTTGGAAAAGAATTGATTGATTTTTGAAGGATTATTTGACTAAGATTTATTTTTACGAGTAATCTCAAACATATAAAGCATAGTGAAAAACGTCATAATCCTTTTTAGAGCATAAGTATTTTTTTCTGAATACACTTATAACTAGGCAGCGGTGGCATCTGTGATCTGTATTGAAGGAAGTTGAAACTGATGCATATTATTCATGATTGAGAAACACGATGAACATGAAACGAAAGGAAAATTTTCAATGGCTTCCTAAAGAACTCCATCAACTGAAATATGAAGCCATAAGTGTACCGTATCGTCCTCGTCAACCATGGTTCAAAATTACGAGGTCCGTCTCTAAAAGCCTTCGTGTAGCTAGCTGAACAGTGCGACGTTAATATTCCCTCACTCGATCATGAATGCTCATTAAAACTACAATTACTTGAACAAAATATGACAGCTTTGCCAGCAAGTAACATAGTAACATTTCTGTAATATTAGTGAAAAGTATCTTTGCTTTTTGTCCTTTATTAAGGTCTTTCACTTGTCAATCATTTTAGTTCAGTTTTATTGGACTTTTTCTCAAATCATCAAAGAAAGATTAAACATTCCTTGAAAGCCAGTAAGTATACGTTCTCTTAATTAAATTATTCACTGGAATTCCAATTTGTATCGTGTAGAGTAAAAATAA
The DNA here is from genome assembly GCA_019973935.1 of Trichonephila clavipes. Classification (NCBI taxonomy): domain Eukaryota; kingdom Metazoa; phylum Arthropoda; class Arachnida; order Araneae; family Nephilidae; genus Trichonephila; species Trichonephila clavipes. The sequence goes on along the minus strand of BMAU01010736.1, from coordinate 112,229 downwards.
TTATAAATAAATGATTGGGGTGACTGAGTTCCCCCGCACTACCATCAGCGTTAGTATTGAGTGCGCGCCTGCTCCCGGGTTAAAACATTTTGAAGTCTTCTCGCTTTAAATATTAAAAAGTAACACAATTATTCTTCATAGGAATTTTATATTCTTTTTCATTACTTAACATTAATTCTAAATGCTAATTCTGTGATGCTTAAAATTACAGTTCTTTTAAACAGTTATTTACAATTATAGCATTTATCTAAAAAAACATCATTTTACATTTTTGTATACTATGTCGTGCACGCAGTTTTACTCTCCTTACAGTTCAGCTATTATATCAAGAATAATGTTACATTTTTTTAAAAAATTAACTCGTGCGAAGAGCCGGTGTTTCAGCCAGTATACGTTTAATGTATCAGTACTGAAGAAGGTATTTTATAAATAATTTCTTAATACTAAATTAATCTAAGTTTAATAATTATCAGTGACTTCCATGGGCTTGTCTTGTAGAGCAAAGTTTTTTAAAGAAATGTTTAATATCAGATATTGACAGTGAGTTATTTTTCTTTATTTAGCTGAGATCTATATTTTGTCTTCAAAGCAGCCACCACAGAAAATCCTGTTTAACATAGGTAGGATTTTCAAAATGGTAATAGTATACGAAGTGCTTTTGTTTTCAGTGCAGAAATTATGATTGAAAATTGGGTCACCAGTATTGAAAGTTTGAGAAACACTGGTGTACTATAAAAATAATTATAAAAAAAGGATTGGGGTGACTCAATAACCCCTCTGGACCAATAGTATCGAGTGCGCGCCTGCTTCAGGGTTAAAACATGTTGAAGTCTTTTCGCTTTAAATATTAAAAATAATACAATTATTCTCCATCTGAATTTTATATTATTGTTCATTATTCAACATCAATTCTAAATTATAATTCTGTAAGGCATAAAATTATAGTTCGCTTAAAACTAATTATACTTTGAGAAATCATTAAAAAAAATCATTTTACATTTTTGTAAACATTGTCGCGCACTTGGCTTTACTCTCCTTACAAAATTCAGCGATTATTTCAATAATGTTTTATTTTCTTATAAATGAACTCGTGCAAGCGGGTACTTCAGCCGGTATACTTTTAATGTATCAGTGCTCCATAGTAGTTTATAACTAATTAATTAATACTAAATTAAGAACAAGTTTAATAAGTATTAACGACTTCCATGGCCTTGTCTTGCAAAGCAAAGTTTTTATAAGGAATGCTTGTGATTAGAAATTGACCCTCTGAGTTCTTTTTCTATATTTAGCAGATATCTATATTTTGTCTTCTAAGCAGCCACCGTATTTTGCAATAAATCAAATTTAAAAATTAGAGAAAGAAAAACAACACACATAATAATTATCCTATTATTTTATTTATTACTTAAAAGTAGTATAAAAATTTAATACTTATGTTACTAATTTGTATGGTTTGTAATTAAGATCGCCTTTTGTAGCTTTAGCATCAAAGTTCATTATTATTGCATTCAATGCATTATTAATGTATAAGGGGGGCGCGATAAAAATTGTGATCGAAAAGGGGGGCGCCAGTATTGAAAGTTTGAGAAGCACTGCTCTAGTGCATTATTGTTTTATACAGTTCCATACTTTAGTACATATCTTTGTATTTAAGGAAGAAAAATTTAGCAGAAAGGAAACAAAACCACGTGATCTAAAACTATGTACTGAAGCATTGGAAAGAATATTAATTTTTTGTTAACAAGTAGCTTTTAAATCAAGCCATTGTAGACCGATATTCTCAATGACAATGTCATTAATCGTTTATGGAAGACAAATTCAATCGACTTTCGATAGCTTTTTAAGTTTGTTTTTCCAAAGAACAAAAAAAAAAAAAAGAGTAATTTGCAGCAATTAATCAAAACCTAAACTACCAAACTAATCATATATTTTTATTTAATTAAAAAGAAGGCGATTTTCTTCTAGTATAAAGAATGTGAAATAAAGGGTTTCTTAAATTAAAATAGATAATGTTTAATCACAAATGTATTTATTTTTCTCAAAACTTCTGTGAATCTGAAAGTGGATTTTTCATAAGATGAAATATAAACTTCAATATAAATACTATGTTTGTTTCAAAGACAAACTTCTTTTCATTATTTTGCAACCATTCTAATTAAATTCATAAACCTGACAGTTTTTTTTGTATCTACTTATCGTATATATTACTCTATGTACAGGATTACTAAGATTCTAAAATTTTGAAATCATATTAACAATTTTTTCTTATCAAGATACGAAAGTATGTAATGCTTAGAGATGTACTTTATTTGATTTTAAAGCAATGTTGTTTGGGAAAATTGAATTTTAAACTTTTAGTCTTCTGAAAATGTTTTCCAACTAATTTGTCATTTTAAAAAATACTTTCATATTTATATTAAATGAAATGTTGAGATTTTCTGTGTGTGTCTACAAAAGATTTAACATGATTTAGAAGTTAGGAGGATAATAACTTCACTCTTACGTGCGTGAATTTCGCTATTTAATTAATTTACTCGAGTACTTTAGTTCTTCAAATTTAAACTTCAAATCATCTTGATTTATGTTATTATGCACTTATTTTATGTTATTTAGAGTTATTTTTTACTGTAATTGTGTTGCTTAGATGTAGTAGAATTATTTATTAACCCTTGAAATTTTGTGTGCTTGGCGTTCTTCTATAAAATGTTTTTTTCTTTTTCTTGATGATATTTTTCGCAGTAAGTATTCTTTCAAAAAGTATTCATATAAAAGCATATATTTATATGTGCCATTTATTTATTTCATTTATCATTCTGAACCCAATCGCTACATGTTTTTGTGTACATTTTAGTGCAGTAGAACCTGTTTTTGTGCGATCTTATTTTATGATACTTTATTTTTCTGCGATTATTTCTGTGCGATCTTTCTTTATGTGGTACATGAATTTCAACGGCTTTGGGGCATTGTAATGTTTTCTATCGATGTACATACACACACTTCAAGAGTCTCTGTTCATTGGTTATAAATAGTCTCTCGACAATCCACGTTCAATTGCTTTCTCTAAACGCACTAGCAGCACGCCCTTGATTGAAAACGAAACTGTCAACGACAGTGACATTATCAATAATTTGATAGATTTTGAAGACGGGCAAGAAGAACCGGATTCTTTGAGAGCGGATAAAATATATGCAGAGATCCAGCTTTCCAACAAATCGGAAAAGCATTTTCTTAAAATAGATACTAATTCCGAAAGGAGTTGGAAATTTAAAAGAAAAGAGCTTCGATCACGCGCATTTCTGGTTATCGTAGCATTCACAAGCAACTGAACAACCGGCCGTCGTCACAAAAACTTATCACTTACTTTACCGGTGCCAAAATATAAGTGAATTGAAATTGTATCTTCAAGTGATGAAGGCTATTTTGAACTTATTCATCTCAAGAAGATGAGGGTTTTGGATTACAATGAGTAGCAGTGAATTATGTACGTGCATTTTGAAAACTTCTCCATGACTACAATCAGAAACTAAATGTTTTTAAAACATTTCCATGCGTAATTTAATTATTTTTTTATCTTGTTATGGAAATACTTTCTCATTAATTTCCTAAATAATTGGCGTGTTTTCTACGAGCGACTTTTTTTTATGCGGTCTCTCTCCACCGCAGAAAAAAATTTTCTGTAGTATTTCGACGAAGTTGTTTGCTATATGTAAGAATTTATGAAATTTTCGACTATTTTTTGTGCGGTTCATTTTTATGCGGTCCCTATCTGCCACAAAAAACAAGTTTAACTATATATGAGGGTTTCTAACTCAGAAACTATTCTTGCATGCTCTCATATGAGACATAAGAGTTTTGTAAACTAGCTAAGTATAATAACACTATTAATATAAACCTTAAAAATAACACTTAACGTAAAACATGATGAACATTTTATAATTGAGTACTAAATTACATGAAGAAGGCTATTTTCTGTCCCAAAAAAGAGAGAGAATATAAATTTTTACCCTTGATTCTTATTTAGAAACATAAAAAAAAAAAACAGTTGGTAGACTTTTATAAATAAGCCATATGTTTAAGTAGATTCTTTATCCAGCATCCACAACTTTTTCAAACTAAGACATTATTTGAAAATCTCACGCTTGCCCCCTCGTATAACAGCATATATACATTTGCATATAAAAAATAAACCAAACATTCTACAATATTATTACTTATAAAGCAACTAGAGCAAAAGCAAATATGAGTATGATGAAAAATGTAAAACTAAATTACATAGTAAGTATAATAAAATATATAAATATAACATTAAGATGGATAATAATAAAAATAAACATATAATAGGAAACAAAGGAAAACTGAAACAATAGATAAAAGGGGATTAAAAATAACAAGAACAACAAAAAATAGACTAAAAATGTTTACATTAAAAGCAAAACTTTAAAATAAATAAAGATATAATAACTTTAAATAGATATAATCCCCTTTTACGTGAGGCAGCATCCATAATAAACATTTCGATATAGCTAAAATATCTCTTTTTGAAATAATTTAATTTGAATAAATACAGAAGGTCGTTCGCACTTTATGGAAACGATTTGAGAGTTAATTTTTCTCTCTAAATGCCGTATTTTTTGTGGCGGTTTTCTTCTACCTGTTAGCCATGATTCTCGACAATAACTTTAGTTTGATTTTTTTTTGAATTTAAACTTTTTCTTAGTATTGTCATGCCAATATTACTTCATTCCTCTTGAACTATTTGCCAATGTCCTTTAAGTTTTCTTGGATGTCGTATTCCTAAAGCTCGTTTTAATAAACTGAACGCACAAAAGTCTATTAAAGAAGCGTTAGGTGATTTCACAAGTATTTCATGAAATGGGGCACACTTAAAAATCCTGTTTCTAATTCTTTCTTTGCTAAATAAGCTGCAGTTGACTTTAACGTGTGACCAGAAGCTTTGTCCATATGAAGCTCAACTTTATTAATGTCCTTTCCTTATCAAGCTGTAATTTCTTCTCCAAAAATCGGTTCTTAAATATTCTGCTGATAGTAAAATGAATTAATTTTGGCTTTACTTGAGACTTTTTTTGCTTTTTAATTTGCCGTTATAACAAAATCCTGCCATTATAATGAATCCCTTTAGAAACGTTTCTGTACACTGACGAGGCCATTTCGTATGGTCATTTTCGACAGTCGAGCAATAGAAAATTGGTCTTCTTTTATTACGGTCACTAAAATATACCCGTTTCTCATCGAATGTTACAACAATTTTCCATTTTCAGCAGCTTGGTGGTTTTCATATAATTTTCTACAATTTGTTTTTCTTTCAGCAAACATTAAAATTAAACCTCTATTTTAACTTTAAATCCTTATGAATGAATTTACATACAGTACCGGAAGACAATTCTAGTTTCGATGCAATTAATCTGTGTGTCGGTAGATTCTTTTTTAGGATAAGGGCAGTTGGAAAGCTAGAATCATATTTTTTTGACAATTTGAGATTTTTACATTTTCAAATTTTATAGATTTTAACCATTCCAGAAATACCTTACTTTAGCTTCTACGGTAATTAGAGGCCCTTAAATCCTATTTTTAAATAATTGTTGAAACTGGGCTACGCCCATTTGAATGGCGAAAAATGTAAACAAAGTATTTAATTTTCACTCAAAGGATGAGCGTCTGATATAAACCAAAAAATGCATCTTTTACATAAAATTGAGCCTTTTATTTTTTTTATTTCCTAGCCGAATAGAAGCCTCACTGTACATATTAAAATCAATTTATCTCAAAATGTAAATTTGATGTACCTTTTCTGAGAAACTACTGTTCACAGGTATGTAAATGTTTTATGATATATTTATAATGATGGCTAGTATATACTGAAACGAGCGTTTTGTAAAACACTGAAAAATTTATTTTTTACAAATTTTTTATGGGAAAAGTGGGTCAAATTTCACAATGTTGGATAAAATATTTCATAAATTATGAAAAAAATCAAAATTAGCTAAAAGCTCATTTCAGTATAATGAGAAAGGTGCACTTTAATTGTATGAAAATTTTTAAGCAAGTACATGTAACAGAATTTTTGAGAAAAGGTACATCGAAAACAGCCAATTTAACATTGTCAGTATATACAATATAGAGATAGGTTTCCAGATTTCCATAAGAGACCACTTTCTCTCTTAATAGTTGCCTGCGTTCAAACAGACTTGGGATGTTTCATAGCCATGTTTTAATTTTTACTTTCAACTAGACGTTCCTTTCCTTTTAAATTCAATACATTATAAATACTGTTTTATTTTTCTGAAATGCTATAACCTAAATTTGTACACCCCTTTGTAATTTGTTGATACGAATATTTCTCCTCAGAAAGCGCAGTTACATAACCTTCGAGTCATCTATCCACTTTTGGAGCCCTTTTCAAACTAAACCTTTTAATTTACATTCCAATCAAGAGGAAACATTAGCAGATGATTATTCTGAAGTTGTCAAAGTTTTATCTCAAAATGCAAACGAGAAAATAGTATACAAAATCGTTTCTATAAAGTGCGAACAACCTTCTGTAGGTTATGGAAGTGTGATTTTCATAAATATCTCTACAATATTCATACAACTCTCTGTTATAAAGAATAAATTTTTGAGAAAGCTTTTTAAATTTCCGGATTTTGAATATCCAGTAACACATGCCATTTTGAGATAATCAAATTGTGTTATTATTCAAAATTTGATGTCCATCTCTTAAATGAAACATCACAGGCAATGCTAAGTCTCATATAAGTAGTAATCATGGTTACTAAAATTCATTTAAGGCTTTTTGTGGTTGTCTCCACCAAAGAACCGATTTCCTGTTAGGGAACTAGTGGCCAGAGTAACGGACTCGTGATTGGCGTGTCATGAGTTCGAGCCTAGTACCGCTGAAGTAGGGGGACAATGCACGTTAAATCTGTCAAGGTTCAAGCGTCCTTCATTTGGTGTGGAAGCTAGGAGAGGGGGTGACAGCTCGTCTGTCGTCCTCGTCACTTGACCATGGTTCAAAATTACGAGGTCCGTCTCCAAAAAGCCCTCGAGTAGCTGAATCGGATGTTGATATTCACTCACTCGCTCTGTTAGGAAACTAATGACTTCTCAATGGTCACGTAGTTTCTCGTTGGAAAATATCCAAGGCAGGACAATATAACCCTTATGTTCTAAGGCAAGTCAACATTTGATCTCCCTTTATCCAGCCGTCAGAGAAGTGACCAGCGCTGTTCTCACGACAACCTCCGGCTTCAAAGTCCACCCGCATGAGAAGTGACAAATACCAATGGTCGAATTGTAATCTTGACTACGTCCAAATAGAAATTATTCTGCATCACGTGTTTCTTGGAAAGGCGTGACATGTCCCATCTTTAAAGAGACACCTAAAGGGGAAACCCAGGCGCTTAGAAACTGTACGGCGCTCCAGCACAGATTCTACAAAAGACTCCCGGACTTTCTCTCAGTCTGGTTTCCAAATTGGCTTGTACGCTCTCACACCTACCTATCAAGGCTCCAGATAACAAGCATCACAACATCGTCCTAATGCATCCTTCACATCAGTAATCCGGCCTTAATAGCATCTTGTCAGTGGTGCACCACAAGCAGCTTATTTATTAGGCGATCATTTCCATGAAGTTCTATTTTTTTCAGTTGTTGTTTCTTTGTCAGTCTTTTTTTTAACTAAAAATTCTTTGTTTTTACGTTAAGATAACTTTTGAGACTTTAATATTTAAGTTTTTAAAAATAAAGAATTTCTATTTAGATAAACTTTAATATTGTTACGAATTTTGTGTAAAATAGAGTAAATAATTTGTATTTGGATGTGCAATGCCTTTTTCTTACTCTAAATTAGATTTAATTTACTTTAAAATTGTAATATTCACAAGCAACCCCGTCCCTTACGTTATAATAATAATTCAATGGGAACTTGGTAATAGAGCCAAGTTGTCATTATTTTTGGTGACCAAGCTGGCGGCTATTTTTTGCGAGTTTGGGACCCTCTGGATTCCTCTAGAAATTAGTAGAGAAATACACTAATTTCAAGATCTATGACGCAATCGGGTCTTTCTCGAATTATCCGCGAGGGATATAAATAAGTCAGCCGAAATTCAGTCACTCTGGTTTTGACTAGCGATCAGTTAGAATTGCTTTGACTGTTGAAACGATAAGTGATCACATCAGCTGTTGAAAAAGCGATTGCTTATGAATAATCTTTTAAATACGTGTATTTCAGACACCGATAATTGTGTCTGAGTGCTGTTGAAGGTGTGAAGACTTTCTGAGGTTTATTTTGCGAATATTGCTGTTGAATCTTGTATTTCAAGGATTGGATTTTCGACAATAAATTCTCATCGCTCTTAGATAACTGTCTGGTTCTTTGTGACAGATTTGCATAAAATCCTCGAACCCTGGATCTACGTATCATAACTCATTCCGGCTATCTTGTGAATTGAAGAATTTCTCCTATAACGTTTTTTCAAAGATGAATAATTACTAAAATCTCTGACTCATCATATAAGTTATCCTTGTATAATGTTACAGAACGGAAACCAAATGTGTAACGTAAATATAAGTTTCTGGGATATCTTGCTTTTGATACTTCGTAATACTCAAAAGCATTATGATGTAATACCCATTCATTCTTTTCTTTTCTTCAACACATAACATAGAACCCATATTTGGCGTTAATGTACAGGGGAGCAACAAACAAACATATTTTATGCATGAAAAGTATATTTGTTCAAACAGAAATGAATATAAATGTAAAAAATGTGTTTTTCTCAATATAATAGGGACGTTGGAATTGGTATTAATGCTGAAATTATTTTATATCTGGAAAAATGTTCCGTAGTCTCTATTTTTAGACTTCAAGACAGTATTAATGAATATATAGATAAAAAATGTAGCATAATCATAATCGTTTCATTAATATTCCCAAAATCGATATTATATACTCTATATCAGTGTATGTGTAAGTATGAACTTTTTAAACTTACACATACTTTAAATTTTATACTTATGAGTACAGTGGTTACAAATTTTAAGGGCAGATAGAGTAAACCTAAACGATGGGAAATCACAAAAAATAATGCATGGTCGGAAACGCTTTCCTAGAGAGGTAGTGACAACGCAAAACACAAGAAAGATTAGACAGGAATAAGATGAGAAAACATGTATATTATTCTTAGTACAGCAAAAAATTAAGAAAAAAGAGCATTAAAGGGACAATTGGGGCTTATATCGTTAGTATGCAGGATCCGCCAGACGGCTGTATGGGAAATCCCGACATCACTGGTGATAGCACACGTACTAGTACCGGGATTGTTGTGTACCGGATCCAGCACAATCCCCCGTTGTTTGGCGTTCTTACTCTGGTGTTCTCTTCCAATGTGTCCACGATGAAGGATCCTCTATCAGACAACTTCTGGTGAAAGCGTGTAAAGAATGCGTAGCTGGAATTTTGCCTCCTTGGGTAACGTTGGGCGTTCGATCACTCTGCCACTCTTCCATTGCAATCTGCCATCTCAAAGATTGTGTAACGTTCCATCCTACATCCATTTTGAAACGAAACTTCATAATGAGCGCTGCAGCAAGAACTGTGTGTGCGTATGCACCGTCTTTTGATGTTTTGGTTTACGTAGCGCCATCTATCGCGTACACCAACCAAAGATTTCTCAGCCTTTCTGCTGTACTAAGGGTAATAAACATGTTTTCTCCTCTTATTCTTGTCCTGTCTTTCTTGTGTTTTCTGTCGTCCCTCCTGCGTCAGGAAAACGTTTCCGCGACCAGGTCATTCCTATGTGATTTCACATCGACTAGGTGCCCTCTGCCCTAAAAGTTTGTAACCTCTGTACTGATACTTTCTGTACTAACAATGTTTATATTATTGATAGAGTGTCTCTAGTTTTATTATAGCTTTCTATGTAATACAATAAAAGTTTTTAGAAAATTAACTAATATATTTGAAATGTTGCTTACAAATGTTATAAAAATAATTTAATATAATGTTCAAAATTTTTTACTCTTCGCCAATTATGTGAAGCGTATGGAGATGACATTATAGAGTTTTAAACGATAAATGTAAAGTTCTGATTTGAGTTCGTGTGTAGTGAAGTATATAATCAGCGCGAACGTATGTCATGTGTGTGTGCTGTCACCACACATTAGGACAAATATCATTAGCAGTGTCTCAACACATCTGAGTAATACACAGTCTAATGTGTAACTGGCCAAAGTTTTTTTAATCTACTTGCTTGAAAATTTTGTTGCAGGTAATGCCTGAAATTGAATCGCTTGAACATATAACTCAAGCTGAAACTTACTGGTAATTTTTTCAGATCAAATGATGTGTTTAGTTAACACAAATCATTCATCTGTACAGACAAAAGAGTGTGTTGATGATTAACTTAAATATAATTGAGTTATTATAAACAACATTTTTATACCAAGCAAACATAACCATAATCCAATATAACTAAAGATATTCTTGATGAAGAATTATCTCTAAAAAGATTTTCAAGTCATCTGAAATTTTTGAATATCCCCCCACACACACACAAATGAAAATATCGAAGAAGTTGTAAGCATTTAGCTCTTTTACAAACATTAACACACTTAAAGCAATTTTTCTACTAAGTCTAAACTAATTACATTCGAAGCAAAACTAATATTAGTAACGAAATTCCCATCTGTTTATGACAAGATGTTATGCATATATATAATCTCCAGTATTAATTTAAACTCAGATAATAGTTTTATAAAACTTACTCAATTTAATACATTGCGGTTATAGTATAGATCGATACGTTCATCCTAAAACATAACAAACTTCTCAATTATCTAGAATTTAAATTTAACTGATTTTAATATGTTATAACGTGTCTGTAGACTCTGAATTAATTAATTTACAAACTACACATAATTATCTTAAGCCAAAGCACTCATACAAAAACAAAAATAAATTCAATTATATCATGAACTATAAAAGTTAGCCATCTACACGCGAACTAAAGTAAAATAAATAGTTATTGTAACTGAATTCCTCATCGCTAAATAATTACATTATTCCAAATTTAGAATATTTTCAATGTTTTTAAGAATTACATTTAGTTTTGATCGTTATATTTTCAGAGATTACACCGTATTAAATCTCAGCAAAAATATTGATGTTCTTTCAACATCAAAGTAAATTTGCGGATGTGAGGAAAGCAGAAGCTTTTAGCGAGGTGTGTGTAACTGACACTTATCCGCAGTAAGATCTTTCGCTGAAGAAAGGACTTTTGTTGATATAAAATACCAAGATCAATACGCGGAGATACAAGAGGAAAGACATGACTTCCAGGAGTAAGATCTCAAAAGTTTGTGTTCTGCCCAACATCTTGAATTTCATATTTCTTATTTGTTTTCTAATTCTAAGTACGATTATTTAACACCTCAACTGGTTTGCCCGTACACATTACGGCTTCTTTTTATTTTCATTTGCACACATTTTTAATTCTTATAGTGAAATTATTAGTACTTCTACTTTTAAAGATGCAGTTTATCCATAGTACTGAAATACTTCTTATCCGGGAGTTTTTTTTTTGTGGTGAAGGAGGGAATTCTTCATTAAAGGTAGGAATTTAGATTCTTGGAAATATTCGATATAGAGCAGGGAATGGAAATACAATGTGCAATTTATTGCTTGAGAAGAAATGGAAAGATAATCCAAAAAAAGCCGATATTATCTCTGTTCCCAATGCAATGCAAGACTTTCTATTACGCCAGGCTTCAAATTGTGTACATATATATGCACACACACACACACACACAAAAGTCCTCACCCGTTTGAAAAAAGAATTACACGGACACGAGTTTTTTTTGTGTGAGTATGAGAGAAATTCTCTTAAGATATATGAAACATTCTTCATAGCATGCTGAGTGTACCTATAAAAAGCAAATAGAGGTTTTTGTGTTTCACAATTATATAAAAAAACAGTGTGAAAATTTTAAAATTGAGAATTAGAACAAAATTCTTCCATTTTCGCATTCTGTTATAAGTACTTATACATTCTGTTATAACGTACACCACCGCATCGCGGGGGGTGGGCAAGGTTCTAAGGGGCCCAAAGCCTGACTGACGCAAGTGTCCCTGCTCTTTGTAAAATTCAACGTGGGGGCCCAAAACCTGACTTTGCAGGGAGGCCCAAATGTTCTCCGTTACGCCACTGAGTATACTTGATTATATGCAATTAAAAAATATGCCTTTTTTTTAACATTTTGGGCACAAAAAAAAGTTGTCCACTAAAGGGGTTAAACTTATTTTTACAATTGTGATGAAAACCAAATACAGTTATAAATAATTTAAAGTAATTATTTACAAAAAGGAGCCAGCCAGGATTCGAACTTGTAATCCTGGAATTGTATTCAGGTGCTTTATCCGTTTGCCGCTGGCCAGCTGCAAGAAACGACCCCCTGGCAATATAATACTCAGCAATGCTGACTGCTGTGCCGTAGGTCCTGGGCTCGATTTTCGGAAATTGTAAATGTATAGGCTTATGCGGCAAGTCGGTGATCTTTAGCCGCAAATCCTCAGGAAGGAGAAGAGGGGTAAGAAATAACTGACCTCCCCTTTATGAGGACGTTCTTCCTCAAAATCAGAGTGGATCCTAGCCAAAACGTACTGTCACCTGCAGGGTGCTCAAAACTGCGCCTAACTCCAGACGTACATTTAACCCAGTGTTTCTCAAACTTTAACTACTGAAGAGCCAATTTTCAATCATAATTTTTATCGCGCCTCCCAAAAAATAATAATGTATTGAATGCAATAATAATGCACTTTTGGGGGAGGGTGCTAAAGCTACAATACGATCATAATTATAAACCGTACAAATTAACAAGATAAGTATTAAATTTTTTATATGTTACTTTTAAGTAATACATTTTTTTATTTTTTTACTTTTTAGTTCGATTCACTATAAAAGCGTGTTTTTTTAGTTTGTTTTCAAACTATAATTTCTTTTATAATTATTTTCACTATACACGATAAAAATCACAATTCCAGTGAGTAATTTAATTAAGAGAAAATATACATACTTATTTTCAAGGACTTTTAAATTTTTTTCTTTATTTTTTTAGAAAAAATCCAATAAAACTAATGAAAATGTTCCAAATCTGCGTGCCCTTAACAAAGGACATAAAAAGCATGTTCATAGAAAATATTTTTTAACAAAAGTGGTCGCGCAGGAACTCAATCAAAACTAGTAACTTGATTGTAAAAAAAACGCTTGCAACTCCCCCCAAAAAAGAGGGCGAAATGTGATAAATTCATTTTAGTTCCCATTAAGACTATCATATTGGAGGATACTCTGTCAAGGTCATTGGTAACAAATAAACAGTTTTCCCAGAATTAACGATTTCGAGAACATCAGGTGACTCTGCGCATCCCGCGACCGATCTCGTATTAAAAGTGTATTCAAAAAAAAAAAAAAAAAAAAAGGATATTAGTTCTAAAATAGAATTGCGTGAAAATACATATTGGCCAAATAATCCTTCAAAGTACTCAATATGCTTATCCATATATCATATAACTCATTCACATGAAAAAAAAAGCAACAGAAAAATATTATTTACGACTTTCCTTAAAGAAAAACAGATTGAATGAAACATACCAGTAAGTTTGAAGGTCAAATATATGATAGTCAAAAGTAGTATTTTAGGGGGTAATGAAACGTAATAAAAAAATCTCTCATCGTGTGATTACAGTAAAGCAAACAAAATGTCTTTTATTTGGTTATAGGATCAAAGATAGCTAATGAACGTTTGAAGTGTAATCTTTTATTTTTGATGATCACCAGATGATATACATAAATATCAGTGTAAATGTGCATTTTTTATTACGTCAGAAAGCATTTTTATTTTCTTCATTCCAAAAGATTATTTTCTTAAACCTTTTATTTTCAATATGCTCGCAGGGATACCGCGCCTCCCCCAGGGGGGCGCGCCCCACAGCTTGAGAAACACTGATCTAACCCCTTGCCACGATAAATTTCGTAAGCCTCGATCAGACACCGTCAATCAGATGGCATTAGAAACAACACCAACAGATTTATAAGCAAAATGCCAGAATTTAGTAAACAAAATTGTTTATTTTTGTATGTGAATATTGTTTTCAATTAGCAGTTTTTTTTCTATCTGGGATAGAAACAACTTTTTTTTTTGGAACAACTATTATTCATACTGGCATTTAAATACGATCCAAATATATGCATCTATTCCATTTCGAATTAAGGTCAGCTATATAAATTTTAAAGATTTGTAGCCACAATAATACTTACTAGAAACTACTTTTGTATATATATATACATATGAACATTAGTCATATTTCTACTTTCCTCTACAATAGTCTTTGCTCACAAAATAAATTATACTTTACTGCAATTTATTTCATACTTTACTCAAAATACCTTGGAGGCTATTTAATAACACTCACGGAATACATTCCACATGAACTCGAGGTATTTATTACGTATAAACAGCAATATCAATTGTATCACTATTGTTAAGGTTTTGAAAACAATGAGAAACAACAGTTTTGAAAAATATGCTTTATAAATCTTATGTATGTACTATATACATTATATATTGGATTGTATTTTGTATCAAACTATAAGCTTAAATTAAGAGCAAAAAGAGTACAAGAAAATATGTTGTTATGAATTTTTTACAAAGAATAGTTTCAGCCCCGAAGAGGTCATGTTGTATATAGTTATATTAATAATATATATGTGTTTATTTGCTATTAGACAAAGGAACTAAATTCTTAGAATAAAACACTATCTATAGGTGACAGGCTTTAGTTGCCTATGTTGTGGAGCAGAAGTAATTTTTTGAAGAGAAAGTATTTAAATAAAAAAATGTCTTGATACTAAATTTATTAGAAATTATCAAAGTCCTCATAATGCTAGAGTGACAAAAAGTAGCCATGCCTACGTAGAAGAAACGGGATAACTTTAAAAGCTTTAAAAATTAACTAATTTTTAAAACATCTAAATGACCCAAGTAAGGATATCAAAAAAGTAATCTGCTTTCACTATAAGGAATCCAACCAATGGAAATCACAGGAATAGAATTTCATGAAATAATTGTTCCTAACTATACTTTTTAATGAAATAAACAAAATGTGCGAAGTAAATATCAAAATGTATATAAACTTTAAAGATTATGTAATGCCTAATAATTCATGTTTCACACATTGCCACGGCATTCTATAGAATGTCTAGTAAAAAATCGGCAAAGTAGTTAATACATCTCCGATTCGTTTTGAATATTGCGTGGCAAAGCACGAGACGCGTGCCTCAAGCTTCGAATTTGTAAGTTGCCCTTTGTGATATGTTCGAGTGTGTGTCGAATTACTCAATTTTACTTAAACTTGTTCAACAAAAAATCAAGAGTCATTCACTGGATGAAAATGGAGAAGTAAGCTGTAGTATTGTAGAAAGAGTCATGGTCTATTGACATGAAACAATATTTCGACGTCGAGCAGCCCAAAATACGAGTTAATGTTGCAAAATAATATAGATAAAAAAAATTAATTGAAACTACTTACTGGAAGTTAAAACTGATTTTCCAAAAAGCCAAAATGACTACTAAGAAGGAACCCAAGCAGTGGCGTAACGTACACCGATGCAACCCACCACATCACGGGAGGGCAGGATTCTAGGGGGCCCAAGGCTTGACTAACGTCTCATACATATTTAACCAATTCATAAAATATTAAAGGCAAAATCTGAGTTTGAAGAGGTTCCCTAATATTCTCCGTTACACCACAGAACCAAGGGATAGTTGGTTGCCGAACAGCTATATGACGTGATGTCAGAAAAAAAAATAAAAGTAAACTCATTCCTGTTAAAGAAGGTGAGTGCTATGCGGCAGTGGTCCCTAACCCCCGGTCCATAGATGAAATGGCATCGGGCCACTCAAGTAGCATTAAATTATTTCTATTTTATTTACTGGGGTGCATTTTTATCGTGTTTGTGTGACTTTCCACTTTATATTTCATGTAAAATCACTTTATATTCTTTTTTTGGAATAACTGAATTTATTCTAAAGCCTGTTTATACACAATTAAAGTGCAGGAGAAAAGGAAATCTTTTATTAGGCAAATTATTTGTTATAAATTTTAGAAAACCTACTAAAGTGTGTTTTTTAGAGGTATAGAACTTTAAATTGCAATAAAACAACGATGTATTATTAGATTGACGTGAATTTTTTTTATTCAAAAGATAATCTTATGGCATTACATTTTAAATATGATTTCTGGCATAGAACTGCCAAGGCAGGCTAGGATGTAGTCCAATCTGGACGTCTAATTTTCGATTACTTTTTCCAACATTTGTGGCCGTATATCGGCAATAACACGGCGAATGTTGTCTTCCAAATGGTCAAGCGTTTGTGGCTTATCCGCATAGACCAATGACTTTACATAGCCCTACAGAAAATAGTCTAGAGGTGTTAAATCACAAGATCTTGGAGGCCAATTCACAGGTCCAAAACGTGAAATTAGGCGGTCACCCAACGTGTCTTTCAATCAATCGATTGTGGCACGAGCTGTGTGACATATTGCGCCGTCTTGTTGGAACCACAGCTCCTGGACATCATGATTGTTCAATTCAGGAATGAAAAAATTAGTAATCATGGCTCTATACCGATCACCATTGACTGTAACGTTGTGGCCTTCATCGTTTTTGAAGAAGGATTCCACCAGCCCATAAAGCGCACCAAAGAGTAAGTTTTTTCTGGATGTAACGGTGTTTCGACATACACTTGTGGATTAGCTTCACTCCAAGTGCGGCAGTTTTGTTCGTTGACGTAGCCATTCAATCAGAAGTGCGCTTCATCGCTAAACAAAATTCGCTTATGAAAATCGGGAACAACGGCCATCTCGTTTTGGGCCCATTCGACGAATCTACGCCTTGCTTGATGATCGTTTTGATGAATTGCCAAACCAAACTGAGAATAAATCACTTGACAGCTGTTAAATCGGTCGCCATCTTGGGAAGTAATGCCAACTTAAACTTCTATACCTGGAAAAAAACACTCTTTACATAAAAATCCACTTAACCGAAACATCTGCACATGCATCCCAGCAGCTAAGGCACGTGAGCTGAGACGGTCACAGTGGGCCTTGGCCCTCAAGGGTTGTCGCACCACTGAGTTCAGCACTTGATCAAAATAATTTTGGCTTGCAGTTTTGTATTTGTGTTATATAAGATTTAATTAATTTTTTTCTAAATAGTTATTTTCTTTTGTATTTATACGCTAATTCGAATTACGCTGTTATCATTCAACCCCACCTATCGTGCAAGTTCGGTGTATTACTGTACTCTGAAGATAATAACTCATACTGTGCCTTGTACAAGCAATGCTTAAGGAGAAGAGACCGTAAGCAATAGAGAATAAACCACAGTTCTCGATAGTAATATATCGCAGAAAATTTTACCAAATTCTCACACACACACACACAAGGTGCATAAACAATGCACTCGAAAATATTCACATCACACTTGAAAATATTCTGATTCGGCACTACTTCAAATCGACAACTCCAGAACTGAATCTGTCTGTATTCTTAATGCCGTTGTTCAAACAATATGGGCTTTCCTTTTGGTCAATAAGAGCGAAGCGCTCGGTAAACACACAACTTATGAAACACGAGTTCTGAGATCTCAATGTACATTCGACATCTCTCACTTGGTAATGATTGTTCATTAAACTGACATAAAGGAGGTGTGGCTGAACTACAATGAAACTCTTTAAACATGAAATCTCTTAAGATGAAAAATCGATTAAGGGAGCTTGGTACGATTTAAGCAAAGATTTTTAATTTAAGGATTTTCAAAATATTTTGGTTGCCTCATTTGTGTACATACTATGTAAAACAGATTTTGTGCTCAAAATCTCATTAAAAGCTGGCTATTTAATGTTTTAAGGAAAAGGGGGGTTTAAAATTTGTGAAGTGATTTTAAAGTACTACTCCTACAAATTTTACGTATATGCATGAAATTTTATTTACAAGAGAACATCAAACTATGTATAGTAAAAGTTGGTATGGGTTTTGCGATAACATGATTGTAGTATTCATACAATACTTCTTTTTATGAATGCTTATTGAAAATTCCTTAAAAAATGTATAAAAAAATTCTGAGTTAAATCATTTTTTAAAAAAAAATATAAACTGATTTGATTCGAAAATTCAAACCAACTTTTCTTGTAGGAACTATTATCAATAGGTAAAAAAACAATCGAAGCATTAGGCACAATAGGAAAAAAACCTTAGCATTTTAAACGAAGACAAACTAGTTATTTTATCTTTCAGGGATAGGTCAGTTCAAATTTTTGATTTGTCATAGGGATGTGAATAAAAACGAACGTAAAAGCTATCACAATTCTGCGAATTTTAAGTTTAGAGCTTTCAAATTTTGTGAGGTTATAGAAACGTATATAAAGAACAAATTAGGCTAAAAAATTACGTTTGATTTTTTGACCGATTTTTGTCGATTGAATCGTACTGTGTCCTCTTAACACGTAATAATGCACCGGTCCCGACAAACTATTATGCATTTTCTTGCATTCTTTTCTCTTAACACGAACCGAAAAATTGGAACCTATCCAGTGGAAGTATCACGAAGATCATCGAAATAATTCGTTGCAGTCGATGATTACAATGTGTGTACAGCCCCAATAATGGCAGAAAAAGATATCTTGGAGTTTTTCAAAGCTCGAAAAATATCATTGATGCAGATTCCGACGATTAAAATGAAATGAGTATTGCATCTCCTGTTCCCATATCATCTGAAATGAGGAACATGATGAAAAATATGCACAGTTATTTAGACGCACATTCCAATGGTGAAATAAATAACAAAATGGACAACTCCGAACATTTTGTTAACAATTTGATGCTAAAATAGGCAATGCAAAGGAAAAAATATCAGATTATGTTCCCAATACTCAATAAAAATTTTGTTTTTCAAAAAACTTGAAAATTCTGTATTAAATTTCATGTGAATATTTTTGTTTCATTGATAGTACACGTGTATATATATCTATGTAATTAAAATAAACTCTAATAAACTTAATTTTGTTGAATTTTTTTTCAATAGCTATTAACATGAAATTCTTTTAACTCGAAAAAATATTGCAAACCCTTATAGTTTCGTGTTAAGTGGTTTGCACTGTACATGGTCAGATTTCTAATTGCAAATCTTAATGCCATACTTTTGAAATGAGTTAAATAGTTTTGTGATAATGATTTTAGAATCTTGATTCCTGTAAAGGCAACACTTTGCTGTTTTATTACTATTTCCATTCTGTGTGAATTTTTCGTTGCACAATTCATTTGTAACTTTGGAATTTTTATTGATGGAGCTGAATTGTGTTCAACGACTGTTTCAAGGTCATAACGTGACGGTGTTACATAACTTTCGGTTAAGGTATCTGATTACGTACGAAATCGTGATTTTCAAAAACGTATAAATGAATAATTTGATATTTAGTGTCACTTGAACTAGAACACACTTATAAAATTGTTTTAAGTTTATTACTCCAATAAAAAATTTATTTAAATTCAATTTTTTTGAAAAAAATGAAGGAAAAGGGAAGTGTATTCAGAACATTCTCCTGTTATGGAAATTGCTTCGATAATAATAATGTTCCGGATGTCTATAACAAAGACTTCGGTGCAGAACCTGAACCAGGATCTTTAAAAAATATTATTTATAAATGGATTCATTCATATTTTAATACATTAAAGCAAAGGGATCTTAGCAGAAATTCCGGTTATTATTTCGATTGATAGTAATTCTGAGCAAAATGTGAATCATTCAAAAATCTTAGTTCAGGAGCTCAGGTGTCGTCCTCGTCACTTGACCCTAGTTCAGAATTTCCAAGTCAGTCACCAAAAGCCCTCGCGTATCTAAAAAGTGCGGCGCGAATATTCACTCATTCATTCATTAATTTCCTGGTTCAGGCTATGTAGACATTGTGTTTTATCTATATATAGACAAGATATTTTTAGAAAAACATTCTATATACAACAATCGCAATTAAATTCGCATGAAAGTATGTTCTTTTTTTAATTTTTTGCCAAATAACGACATTTAAAAGTTTTTATTGTAATATTCTTAAAATAATTTTGTATGTTTATTCTAAATTATATTCTAAATCAGAGGTGACGATTAATATCCCCCAAAAAAAATCATTCATTCATTTGCTTTTGCGAAATCGCGGCTCAAAGTAGTAAACTTTGATGGGGATTTTAAATCCCATATCCTTTTTTTTTACAGAGTTTTATACTTTGGTTTTCATATGCACTTGTTAAAAGTACGAGTTAATAAATTTCAGTAGAAGAATTTTGAAAATGGCATAATGCTTTTACTTCACTTGGAACTAATTTAACACACAGCACAAAATAAGCAGAAATTCAAGAAAATTTTAATGACAGTTACGAACTTAAAAAAAAACAACTTGAAGATAATAATTGTAATAAGTTTAATAGAGAGAGTAAAAACTACACTTTACAGCAGAGTTTCTCAAACAGTGGGGCGTGATAACTCTACGAGGGGGCGCGAGCCTACTGAAAAGTCGAAAACAAAAGATCATTTTTAAAAGTACATTAATTTGTTGAACTTAAAAAAACAAAATACATTCTGACATAATAAAAAATAAAATACACATTTACACTGATGTATTACACTTATAAATGTATCAGTACTGCGGTAAAATAATGTAAGTTAAGAACAAGTTCAAAAAATAATTACCAGTGACTCCATGGGCTTGTCGTATATTAAATTATACACAAAAAATAATCTTCAGAATTCGTACGCATTATAATTAATCCCTTAACTGCCGATTAAAAGTTACCCGATTCGCACCCCAATGTCATTGTTTTCCACGTAGGCGTGCGTATGTGATGTAGGGGGAGGAAGAAAAGGAATAAATAAGCAAAAAAAATCTTCTGAAACATACACTGGTGTGCAAAAATTAAGAACGAGACGGTTTTTTCAATATAACTTTGTACAAAAGCTTTACAAATCAACACATTTATAATACCGTAAGATCCCCAATACGTAAGGACATGTGTAATGTAAGCAACACTTACTAAAAGAGAAATCAGAGGGATAAAAAGAAGCTTGATTGAAAAAGTAGCATGGAGCGCAATGAAACTGAAGGCCGAAACATCCCTGTGATGGGTGTCCAGCAAGAAACATCCGGTCTTTAGTAGGGGATATGATCTCCCCTGACTGCTAGGCGGGTTTCACAGCGTCTGCCCATGCTGAGAATGAGGGTGTCAATGAGTTGTTGAGGCATTGCTGCCCATTCGTCTTGCAGCGCCAATCGAAACTTCCGAATCGTTACTGGTGGTAAGGTACGAGCTGCCAAGCGTCTGCCTAGAAAATCCCATACATATTCGATGGGATTGAGATCCGGAGATCGTGCCGGCCAATCCATACGTTCAATATCCTCACTCTCTAAGAGCTGTTCGGCAGCTACTGTGCGATAATATGGTGCATTGTCATCCATGAAAAGGAACTGCAGACCCATAGCGCCTCTAAAAAGACGCACATGTGGAAGAAGAATCTCGTTACAATAACGGGTCCCGTTGACTGAACCTGCGTCGAAGATGTGAAGGTCTGTACGACTACCAAGCATGATGCCTCCCCAAACGAGAACACCGCGACCTCCATACCTGTCCCTTTCAATGATGTTCGAGGGATGATTGTGGGTTCCCCACTCTCTCCAGATGAGTATGCGATGAGAATCGCTACTCAAACTGAATCTGCTCTCATCTGTAAAGAGTACTCGTCCCCATTCATTGTCTCTCCAATTCCGGTGTTCCCGGCATCACAGAGAACGCCTTCTCCGATGGCCAGGCGTTAAAGGTACACACCGTACAGGGCGTCGTGCAAACAAACCACCACCGTGCAGTCTTCTGGCCACGGTAAAACGCGATGTCGGTAGTCCAGTCGCCTGTGTCGTGTGTCTAGCGATTTCTCCCGCTGTCTGCCGCCTGTTTCTTCTTGCCTGTAAGTCAATGTACCGGTCATCTGCGGGTGGGGCTCCTCGTGGACGACCACTACTGAACCCCCGGATAGCTGTTCCTGTAGTTTATATACAGTGATAATTAAAAGGTTAAAGTAGAATTGTAGTCTTAGCGTCTCAATGTACACCATTACTCAACTAAATACATTGCTATTGTATGGAGGGGGTGCGATGAAATTATGATTGAATATCGGGTAGCAAGAATTGAAAGTTTGAGAACCCCTGATTTACAGAGTAATTTTTCTTCATACGCGAGTCATATGACTTGTTTCGCAGTTAATGGCGAAGTGTATCGAGTTGAATTGAGAAAAGAGAGAATCTTTATCTTCAACATCAATACTCTGAGAGAAAAAAGGTACAGTGAAAATCATTTAATATAAAATTGAGGGGACTGAAATATTTTTTCGTTTTAAAAGAATTTAGTGTTAAGTGATATTGTAAAAAAAAATACCTATATTCAACAAAAGTAAGTTTGTTAGAATATATTTTATTTACATAGGTATGTATTTATGCAAGTATTTAATAAAAATGGATGAAGCTGAAACATTCACAAGACCTATACGAAATTAAATACAAAATTTTTGGAAAAAAAAACAAACATTTATTAAGTTTTTGGAAAATAAACTGATCTTTTCTTTGCATTGTCTTTTTTTGGTATCAAATTGTTCGATGTCGGCTAGTTTGTTATTCAATTCACCCTTGGAATGTGCGTTTAAATAACTGAACACACTTTTCATTATGTTCCTTATATCAAATAACGTGGGAACAGGAATCGCAATATTCATTTCATTTTCAGCGTCTGAATCTGCATTAATGATATTTTTTTAGCTTTGATCACACTCAAAAATGTCTTTGCCTTCCATAATTGGGGCTGTACGCTTATTATCATCATCTATTACAATGAATTCTACTGATGATACTGTAGGCAGTCCAATAACACAGAAAAATAATGTAAAACTATTTATCTTTCATTTCATACACCTCTTAAAGGACTGGCGCTTTCCGTATTTTGTTCATTCCCAGAAGTGAAATCTTTTCATGTTAAGAGGAAAAAAAATGCACGAAATTGCACAGTAACTTGTCGAAACCGTTGCATTATTTCCTGTTAACCAACATTTCGTCTTAAGCTTTTTCACATTAAACCAGCGTTTCTCAAACTGTGGGGCACGCCACCTTTGGGGGGGCGTGATAACTCTACGAGAGGGGCGCAAGCATATTGAAAAGTCGAAAGCAAAAGATTATTTAAAAAATTATTAATTTACCGAAAATAAACAAACAATACTTTCTCTGATCCAACAAAATATAAAATATACATTTACACTGATATAATACACTTATAAATGTATCTGTACTATACAATGTATTTTATTATTAGTTTAACATTACTAAATTAAGAACAGGTTTGATAATTACCGTTAACGCCATGGGTTTGTATTAACACTTATTTTGATAATTTGTAGGGTTTGTAA
This sequence comes from Trichonephila clavipes, assembly GCA_019973935.1. Classification (NCBI taxonomy): domain Eukaryota; kingdom Metazoa; phylum Arthropoda; class Arachnida; order Araneae; family Nephilidae; genus Trichonephila; species Trichonephila clavipes. The sequence goes on along the minus strand of BMAU01010736.1, from coordinate 88,665 downwards.
TTAATTCCTTAACTGCTGATTAAAAGTAACGTGAATCGCTCCACAATGCCATTCCACGTAGACGCGCGTATTTTGATATATTTTAGGGGATGGGGAGGAGAATAGAGGAACAAATAAGCAAAAAATCCTTTGCAAACACTGTCAATGTCCCTTTCTTGCATTCCAAAGCCTTCGGAATAATTTTCTGGATAGTTGTGAACAGAAAAGATCGTACTTCGGAAAGACGTACATATACGTTGGTGGCATATAAGAGGTTAAAGTCATATTGTAGCTTTACTGTCAAAGTTTAGTATTATTAAACTCAACACATTGTTAAAGTATGGAGGGGGCTCGAAGAAAGTGATGAGTGAATATTGGGTCGCGAATATCGAAAGTTTGAGAAGCACTGTATTAAGGGGACGGTGGACCTTTGAAATTAATTTCTTAAATTCTTAGCTTAATTAGCTGGAATTGGAATTAATATAGTAAATGATCTATATATTTCACAATTTAAGTATATTTTTTAAAAAATTATAATTTGATTTTTTTTAAAAAAAATTTAATTTTTTAAACTTTTTTAAGAATCCTACTTGCGCATCAATTTTTAAGATAAATACATAATTTTTGTTTTATATATATATGAACTATAACTAAATATATCTGTGCATGGATTTTAAATTCAGCATAAAATTTGATGAAAAAAAGATAAATTTTCTTTACTATATGAAATATTTCACCAATTATCACATATTCAAAGTATTCAAAACAACGTAAAATATGATCCGTTAAATATTTTTGAAAACTAATGCACAAATTTGTAAATTACACTATATTTCATAACTTGTTAAAATTTTTAAGAGATACGACATGATATGAAACGCAAGGAGCATTTTACGTAATAAGGAAAAGAGAAAATTTATGAACTGAGAAAAATGCATTTTAAACATTTATTTGAGTAAAATAAAAAAATAAAGCAACATTTTACATAATTACTGTGGGAGACAACAAGGGGTCCAATACGTTTCTCTTATGGTTTATTTAACATTAAACAAAAATTAATTAAAAAAGGTAGTTGTTTTTACAGATAAGTTTGACGATGATATTCAGAAGGTAACGCCTGCTCGCGCACCTCTCGCGTTCTTTCTTTCTCTCTCTAATGTCCAAGAGTTTCTGTTTTTACAGTTTCAGTTCTGCTTTTACTTTGATGCGCATGCGCGCGAAGACTGTGTTTTGCTTTTGGCTGCATGCCACAACGGCCAGCCTGACTGTACGCTGTCCGCAGCGGTATTTCCATGGAGACCAGAGGAGAATCTGAAACATACAAAAAAACGGAACAGACAAGGACTATACGACAAATATATAGAGATTAAACATATCATAATTTTTCTGAACTAGACAGTTTCTCCATCATGTGAAGGCACCTCTTCGACATCCGGAAGGTTCCACAGGAAAACATTGTTTTTCACAGGCATAAGAACGTCTTTTTTAACAAGTTGATCTTTGGTTGAACGCATCGATATTTTCCTCTGTAGAGTTCTGGACGTCTGTTCAAAACGATTTCTCTTTTTCCTTCGTTTCCACTGCCAAGGCTCAAAGATCCTTCGGAGCAACACAAACCGATGATGTTTACTCTTCATAGGTAAAGGGTTAGGTGAGCGGGAGATAAATTCCACGGAACTCGTTTTCATGGCACCATTGGCTTTCTTACACAATACTATATCAGAACATTTTTCTCTTACAATACTCAATTTTAGCTTAGTACTCTTAATTTTATTACATTTATAATCCTTAATTAGAGAACTCGAATCATTTCTAGTATTAAAGTTTTTAACATGTGATAAATCATAACTAGAGTTTTCTATCACATTTGAAACAGAAACATTTGGAAAAGAAACACCACAATCTGCACTCAAAGAGGATTCACTTTCAATCAATAAAACATCGCTCTTTGCGTGGCCTAGTTTCTTTTATTTCAGAATATACACTGGGATGTATAATAAATTCTTCGGTCAAGGTCGGTGATATTGCCGTTCTCACACTTAAGCTAGAGAGTGTTGATTAAGAGAAATATTTATGGGTTTAACTACTACCATACGCTGTTCGCCAAAACATGAACTTAATGTTATGATTTCTTCGGAAGGTGTTTGCACTCTAATTAGTGAGGAATTTAAAACTGGGATCTGGCAACCTGAATCAATCAATGCTGTTACGGGCTGATTTTCCACAAAAATGTTTACGTATTGAAGATTTGCGCATTCATCGCTATTTTGTTTTTCGCTCTCGATTTTCAAAGTATTCACGTTTATTTTATTATGGATGTGATCATTAGATTCTTTAGGTTTAAAACGCTTCTCACAGTCTCTTGCGCAATGAGATGAATTACCGCATATATAGCAATTTTTATTTTTCTCTTTCATGATATTGGGGATAGTTCTCTTTAATCTTTTTGTTTTAAAGTTTTGTGATTTATTTTTAAAGGGGTCTTGGGTATATCCATAAGTAATAGGAATTTCTTTATGTGATCCGCTTCTAGATGAAATATAAATATCACACTCTTTAGCTAAATCAATAGGCCTAAACCAATCTTCTGCTTCTCGAATGCCAATATGAGTTGCAGTTTCCTTATTTAAAGTTTCAAATAATTTATCAGAAATTATAAGATCACATAGAGATTCAAAGGAATTAACTTTTCTTAACGAACAATAATATTGGAAGTTTGCCGTCAATCTTGCAGCAAATTGGATGTATGTCTCGCCTGATGATTTTACAGCATTTTTAAATGAGTTTAAACACTCGCGAGGGGTTAATTGAATTCTCTGAGTACTATAGATTTTAGTTTTTCATAGTCATTTAATTCCTCTTCTTTAATATACAGTAAGACGTTATGAGCTCTTTCGCCCAGAAGATTTATTAAAATTTCGGATTTATATTCGTCATTTATTTTCTTGGTTAAAAATGCGCGTTCTAATGATTGGAAGAACAGATTAAAATTTTCAGATCTGGTGGGAACAGGAAGAGATAAAGTTTTTATACTTTTTATCATATTTTCTATGTTAGTTTCGAATTGTTTTTCTTCGACTTAAGCTGCAGGATTTAAACTTAATGCTTTATTTTTAGCCAATTGAAGTTCGATTTCTTTTTCTAATTTTGCTCACTGAAGTTTCGCGAGCTCAATTTTTTGTTCTGAAGTTACCTCTCTTTCGTTTTGCGATACTCTCTCATCTATACAGTTTTGAATTAAAAGTTTTAACGAAATCTGGATCACTTTCAAATGTACTACTGTTCTCAATTTTAGTCTTTAGTTTAACTATAGTGTCAGTACTCTCTACAGTACCGTCTAGCTCCTCAACAACTCTTATGAGATCCACTTTAAGAGCGTTTTTATACATTTTAGAAAAATTTAGAAAGATCCTACCTTTTTTTTTTCTGGCTCCCTTGTTGCTCGCACGTACGATGTATCCAATGAAGAAAACGTTGTGAATCCACTGATTTCACCTCTTCGCAGGTAATATAGTTGAAATTGTAGTTCCGGCCTCTACACAGGCGGATTATTCACACTGAGTTAGTTCCAACCTCTACACAGGCGGAATATTTGTCGATGGTTCGTTGAAAAATACACCTCTACACAGGTTATTTTGTTATTTGTTCCGACCTCTACACAGGCGGAATATTTGTCGATGGTTCGTTGAAAAATACACCTCTACACAGGTTATTTTGTTATTTGTTCCGACCTCTACACAGGCGGAATGAAGTTGAAAAAAATTCAACCTCTACACAGGTTGAACGAAGTTTCCGAAAATGGCGGCGCGTCTCCTTCACGGACGCTGTTGTTCATTGTCCAGACTTTGGTTCAAAATCGAAATTTTATCGATCGCGGCCGAGCCCCCATAATTTGTGGGAGACAACAAGGGGTCCAATACGTTTCTCTTATGGTTTATTTAACATTAAACAAAAATTAATTAAAAAAGGTAGTTGTTTTTACAGATAAGTTTGACGATGATATTCAGAAGGTAACGCCTGCTCGCGCACCTCTCGCGTTCTTTCTTTCTCTCTCTAATGTCCAAGAGTTTCTGTTTTTACAGTTTCAGTTCTGCTTTTACTTTGATGCGCCTGCGCGCGAAGACTGTGTTTTGCTTTTGGCTGCATGCCTCATTACTTACCTTTACATGAAAATCAAACATATTAGAGATTATTATAGCAAAAATCTAAATAATATTTAAATAATTTATTATATTTAGTTATATATTCAATAATTCAAGAAACACGCATCCGCAAAGCTGATACTTATACAAAAATATAGCGTGGCAAAACATTCACTTAAAATTGACCAGCACAATACGACAATCCTTCAGATTTTATATTTAGGTTTTCTATTTTATTTGAGATTTTACGCTTCATAGTTCTTTTATCTTTTGCTATTTGAAAAGTTTTACTTCTGCTTTGCTTTAATCGACGCTCATCTCTTACTCCACTGATCTGCATCGAGGGTAATGAAGCATTTTGATGTACATGTTTCAAGGTAAACAGGGATCCAAAATTGAATTCACTAACAGCTGTTACAACAGATATTTCCAGTCTTTTCTTTGATTGGAAACTTTCTTTGGGCAGTGACTCCAGATAACACTGTGCAAACTTTCAATTGCATTTTGACTCTTACCTGAAGTACACCGAGACAATATCTCGTTGCTTGCTAATCGCTGATACACAGGGAGAATCTTTGCAACAACCTCCTCAGTTAATTTTGTCTTCATAACTGAATGACTTTCAGGGATTCTTCATTTGCTAAAGCTCTTTTGAAAAACACCAAGAAAGCTTTCCATTAGGACATTTGTTGTGTTTCGGTTTGGCGTCTGTGGAGGAACAATGATAAAGTGTGGCGTAAATAGCACTTTTCATTTTTTCGACATCATTACAATTATCTTTAATGGCTTTTCTGTAAAAATTAGTTAGCTTAACTATTGTGGTTTCTTTTAAGCTACCAACCTTTTTGCCACCAATGCAAACACCTTTGCTTCGCCACTCTTTTACTTTGCTGCGTAAACCTGTTCCTAGACGCTTGGAGATATGGTTGATACATTCCTCTTTTTTATCGGTTTACCTTTTCCATAGATGTTCAACGACATCAGATGTTGGAATGTTTTTGAATCGCCATCCGACAATATGCAAGTATAACGCATATTACACTCCTTGGTGGATCTTTGCCACAAAATTGCAGCAGCTTCCATTTCCATACTAGATGAGGAACCTGTATGATTTATTTGACATTCAGATTTGTGACCTTCATACCAAATTGCAAAATCTGGACTATCGCCCGAGAGGTCTCTTACTGCGGCAGTACATTCTGTACAATACTTTGATAGAATTTCATAATCTATAAATAAACCTGTCAATAAATCAATAACAACTCCTATCCCGTACAGTGATTTATAGCCCCGCTTTTGCCAAGATCCATCAAATGACACAGTAATGTCTAAAACACCCATTTCCTTTTTCTCTTCATCATTTAAATCAAGATGTTGCTTCCTAACTATATTTCTCGCTACTTCAAGGATCTGATGTTTCATCTCACTATTTTCTTCCGACAAAATTTTAATGTGCTTCGAAAAGATTTTTTTTGTCCATTGCATTCATACCAGTCACTAATGCAAATAGTTCCAATCCCGCGTGACCTTTCCCAAGTCTTAAAAAAGACGAAACCATTTTTTTGTTAATGTCAAAAAAATTTTTTCTTTCACGCGAGCACTGGAAAATGAGGAATTTAACTCTGCCTCACAACTAGAGCAAACCAACTCTAGTTTGATGCCATACCCAACTGCGTTGTTTTTATGATATTTAAAGCATTCATATCACATTTGGGGCACTTTACAGTCGACAGTAAATTCTTCCATATGTTTGTATCAACTAATACATAAGTTGTATCATCTTGTTCATTTGCCAAATGTTCTAGAGAGAAGTGTTTGACAAAAGAGACAGCTTTCTTTCTGTTGCTGCATTCAGTTCACTAGAATTTAATGTGCAAGTATTTACTTTTGCATTCTTTTCATAATTAGAGGATGCATGACCACTTGCATTAGGGTCATTGTCATGAAAACTTGGATGCTCCAGTTCTAATTGTCCTGAGGCCCATCTCTTCTTTGCTTTTAGCAAAGCCTGCATTTTATGTTTTGATGGCCTTGCTTTTGGCACATGATATCGAGAACTAATTCTGTGCATTGTACAAATACTAAATTAATTTATCAAGAAAATTGTAGTCGAGTGTTCAATCCAAAAAAAGGAAAACATCGAAAGAAAAATTACGTCCAAAACGAATAAATATACTGTGTTATAACAGGTATGAAACAAGCGCGCTAACACGATGTAAGCAAACAATCCACAAGTAGAAGTTAAAGTTTCTATCAGCATTCTTCTTCATAAAATGTGCGATGAAAAAATAATTAGTGAGGCTAAGCATATGCTAAAAACTAAATACCAATAGTTCTTGTTTACGTTCAAATGACAGGTGCCATACCCATTTAAATGGTCGATGGCGCCATGTTTAAATCATGGATCACTCATAACTCAGCAATTATTCATCAAAATGAAAAAATTCTTCGACAGAAGCATTCTGTGAAATATATGGAATATTATTAGTATAAAAAATAAAAATCGCAATTTTGACCAAATTTTGAGATTTTGAAAGTCCACCATCCTCTTAAACGTATTTCACCGTATTATTTTAGTCCAAACGCAAATCATTTGGGTAGAGATATATTTATGAGATCTGACATATATAAAGTTATTTTAATGTAGATAATGTGCGACGGACCTTTATTTCGTTGCTGAATAAAAATGACTCTAAGCAAGCAGGATTTTATAACTTTTGTATATTTTAACATTATTATTTGTATTATCCTTATTTTTTTTTATCTTTTCCCATATTTCATCTTATCCAAAGTACTACATTATCTTCTGGATTTCTTTATAATATTATAATATTTTTTATCAATAAAGAGAATTCTAAAATGAAAAGTTTTTATATTAAAACGTGTTGCTTAAATTATGCAATGAAATGAATCTCTATTTATAGTAATATTGCATCTAAAATTGGCACACATACACAAAAGGGAAAAAGAGAAAAATAAAGAAAGAATTACTCCTTTAATAATTTGGGAAATTCGCTTCTCATTTTATTAGCTATATATTTTATTAATAGCTTAATATAGATTCGATAATAACAGATTTTACGAAAATAGAATCCCTAGGAAGATTGCGAGAGGTTAAGTGGGTATTATAGATAAAAACATTTTTGAACTACTGACATTTTTGATCTTCAGGTTTGAAATTTGGAAAACGTGTTTCTTTTGTTTTACGGCAATCAACTAATGAAGGGATTACGGGGGAAGTAAAAGTTAATTATAAATTAGAAATTGGAATCTTGTATTTTTTAAATCAAGAAGAAATGGCTACAACATAATGCTAGAACTTAGATATCAATAACTTATATATAAAAAGAGTATGCAGTCAAACAATATAATGAAATACATCAACATGAATACCCAACGAAGCAGGCGCATAGCGTCTAATATTAGTATATTAAATAATGTATTGCGGAATACTTTTCAAAGATGACTTAACTATGACAGCTTTTTAAAAGTCTTTATTTAAATTCCTCTTGTCATTTAAGCCCAATTTGAAATAAACAGTATTTGGAAATTGCTTATTGTGGATGCGTAGGTAATTTTTGAAATGAAGGATTATCGAAATATATACATAAAAGAATCGGTTTCCTAAATAAAGACTACAAAAATAAACAATTTATTTTTTACTAATATTTACATCAAAATGGCTCAAAATATTATTAAAATATTAATTCAATAGATAAAAACTGAAGATTCAGTATTAAAACATCTTTTTGCATATTACTCAGAGAAATATCAAATTCCATTAAACTGAAAACCTTTTCATTACTTATATTCATCTACCTCACACACAAATTCATCATTTCTTCAATGCATTTTCTTAAAATATAACATTGAATCGGATAACAAAACGATTTATGGACAAGAATAGTAAATATAAACATAATATATCACGTTTTCAAGTTTTTATCTCAAAATATTGCATCATATTTTAAATGTTATATATGCCGGGAAAACAACAACAGCTGATATTTCTTTAGAAACAGAGAATAGTGGCTTTTATATGATTCTCAGATATATCAAAGTGTTCGAAAACAATGGGTCGTATTTCCCGAGAATAGCGTTACGCGGTTTTTTATCCCTATTTCTTTATATTTTCCCCTTTAAAAGATTTACATTAAATCCAAGTTTAAGTAAAATAAGCTTTAAACTTTCAGCTTAACGATAGACAAATTAGAACGTAAGATAATGTACCGTAGTTTTAAAAAGTAATGATGCAAGAGTCACTCTATAATTTTTGAGGTACTTCTAGGTTTTAAAATTAAACTTACAAAATTTTAGAAATATTCTAAGTATTCTCATCTAGCATCAATGCATTTTTGAGGACGAATTTTTTCCCCCAGATTATAAATGCCTCAAACCATTCATTTCTTGGAATTCATAAAAAAATGCATGTATAGCCACATCAATCTGTTCTGAATGAAAATGACGTCCACGTAAGTTCATTTTTAGATTAAACAATAACCAAAAGTCAGACATAGCTAAATTAGGAGAATAAGGTGGATGTTCTATTATTTTAATTTGCTTTGTTTAAGAAACTCAACTGTAAATCCGGCTGTATGGGAAGATGCATTGTCATGGCGAAGCATTAGTCCCCTAACACAGAGCTTCTCAAACTGTGGGGCGCCCCCCCCCCTAGCGGGCATGATAATTCTAAGAAGGAGGGCGCGAGCATGTCGAAAACAAAAGATTATTTAAAAAAAATATTAATTTATTGAAAGTAAACAAACAAAATACATTCTGACATAGCAAAAAAACCCATTTACACTGATACAATACATTTATAAATGTATCAATACTGCACAATGTATTTGATAGTTAATTTAACAATACTAAGAACAAGTTTAATAATTACCAGTGGCCACACGGGATTGTCATATATAAAATTATATGCAAAAATTAACTTATCTTGATAATTTGTACGGTTCAAAATTAAGACTTTAACTGCCGATTAAAAGTCACCCAATTCGCTCCCAATGCCACTGTTTTGCACGCATACACGCGCATGTGGTGGATGGGGAGGGGGAGAAAAGGAATAAATAAAATAAATTCTAAAATAAGTAAATTCTTTGCAGACACTTTCAAGGTTATTTTATGGATAGCAATGAATAGAAAATATCGTATTTTGGAATGGCGTATATATACGTCCTGGGAAATTTACACACTGGCTGAACGAGACGTTTATATGCGCCGGTGGCACTTAAGAGATTAAAGTCGTGTTGTAGCTTTAGTGTCAAAGTATCGTGTTACCGAATTGTCACTGTACGGATGGGGGCTCGATAAAAATTGTGCTTGAATATTGGGTCACAAGTATTGAAAGTTTGAGAAAAAACTGTCCAAGCACTCACTTCTTGGAGAATTTCTGGAAGACATTTAGTGGTATACCAGTTTGTTGTTACTGTCTACTTCCCTTCCAACTTGAGGGCCTTGACCAATCCCGTATTCCTGCAGAAAAAGGCACGCATTACTTTTTTCATTGCTCGTTGTCTTTTCACCATTGTTTGGGTGAGATCATCTTCAAAGACCCATAATTTGCTTTCTTGACTTGTTGGAACGTCAAAAAACGGCATGTACATTTATTTCATCACCCGTTGCAATTTTATAAATGATGCAGGACCACCATCATTTAGCAATTTAAGGGTTTATTTACTGATTCTGATAAGCTCCTCTTTTTGATGCTCATTTAGATTGTAGGAAACTCAACGGCAAAATACTTTTTTCATATATAATTTTGTGTATGCCTGCGGTTCCAATGTTAAGTTCCTTCTGTATCATTTGGTAGTTACAGCGATTATCACACATCAACAATTTTCGTATGGTAGGCACAGAATCCGGGATTGCTGCCGACCGCGGCCTTCTTGTGTGATCTTCGTCCTAAAGAGAGTTACGAACACTGCAAAATTTTTTAAACCTTCTGAATACAGCAGCGCGACATGAATATTCATCCCCAAATTCTAACTGCAGCCGTTAAAAGTATCCCTCTTGAATTAATCCAGCTTTAAAATCATAGAAAATCATAGCACGATAATGTTCTCGCGTCAACTCCGTTTTCTCTTCTGTCTAAAATTTATTCTACGCTAAACAATTTGAAGTAAGTCAGTAAAAGGCATCTGCTGTGTTAAAATACACTGCTCAAAATAATTAAAAGATATTGTGGTTTTAGGTGGATCTTGTGGCTGGGAAACTTTTTAGCTGATTGATCCATGGTCGACAGACGTAGTAGGTTATATGAGAATAAATTACACATGTTTGGCTGAAAAAAATGCATTTTATTGCGCATTTGTGTACAAAAGGGAAAAAAAAATTGTGCATATGAGAAAAAAAGAATAAGAAAAGGTGTTTTCTTCAAAGGAAATCATTTTCAGTAGAAGGTATGGTTTCCACGGACGGCCAGCAACGCTGAGCACCTTTGAGGCATGGAGTCAATGAGGCTATTAATCACGAGTTGGGGTATTCTGTCCCACTCTTCCAGAAGAGCTCTTTCCAGTTCTTGGAGAGTTTGAAGGGGTGGTTGGTGTCCAGCAACTCGTCTTCCTAGAGCGTCCCAAACGTGATCTATTGGATTCATGTCTGGAGAGCTCGCTGGCCATTCCATTCGTACGATTCCTTCCTCGAAAAGGAAATACTCCACCAGGTTAGCACGATGTGGCCTGCAGTTATCGTCCATTAAAATGAAGTCATCTACGATTGCTGTAGCGTAAGGGACTACGATAGGCCTGAGGATCTCATCACTATATCGGCGAGCAGTTAGAGGTCCATCTCGAATGATGTAGGGGTCTGTGCGCCCATCAATGGAGATGCCACCATACACCAACACTCCCCCACCGCCAAATCTGACACTTTCGTGCACGGACGCAGGATTTTATTCCTACTACCACACTCCCTCCAGATGAAAATACGCCTATTATTCGGATGAACAGAAAAACGGGACTCGTCAGAAAAAAGAACATTGCTGCATTCCTATCTCCTCCAGTTCACATGCTCTGTTGCCACTCCCTGCGGTCGTGACGATGCCTTGATGTTAGTCTAACACAGAGGTCGGCAACGTTTTTAATGTAAAGAGTGAAATACTAAATTAAAAATTCATGGCGGGTGCCAACTATTTTTTGACCTAACAAATATTTAAAAATAATATTCATATTTATAAAACATGTTCATTTATTAATTTTATAATTTTATAATTACGGAACAAAAAGTTATTATTAACCTTACATAAATACAGAAGACTGTTTGTAAGTATATTAAAGATGGTGGCAAGAGCAATGACATATTTTTTATATAAAATTATTTTAATGGGATATTTGGGTTGTCATATCATCTGCAATTTTTTCATAATCGAACATATACGACGAATTAACCACTCTTAAACAGTTATCTAAATGTGCATCCGTAAGCTGTGATCGATATTTAGATTTTAAATATGTCATATTTAAAAACGGGTTTCACAATTATAGGTAGTTCCACAGTATGAAAATATTTTTAGAGCGCATTTTTTTCTCAAAATAGGAAAACTGTCCTCAGTAACTAACTTCCAAATTGATTTATCAACATAATGTGATTTTAAAACAATATCATTTTGCAAATTAATTATTTCCATTTCTAAGTTCTGCATGTTAGTAACATCGAAATAATTTGAAATTTTGGAAGGCAAATCAGGTTCATGAACATTGAATAGATTGACGAAAAATGGAATTACTGATTCTAACGGTAGAAAATCTTGAAATCTCGACGAAAATTCGATTATTAATGTATCAATGGTTTTTATGTACGATGTAGTGTCAAACTCATCAACACTCAAATTTAAATTTTCAATTATTCGTTTGACATTTTGAAAGTGAGACAAGGAATTTTTCAACAAATGCGCTTTTAACAATTCCAACTTACATTTGAAAGAATTAACTGCGCTAATCATATCAGCAATATGGGAATTCTTCCCCTGCAGTTTTAAAATTAATTCATTAAACTTCATTGTCATATCTACCAAAAATCCAAGATCCAACAACCAATTTTTATTTTCCAATTCTTCGTAGACCTCGTTTCTCGAAGCTACAAATTCTTTTACTTGAGGTGAAAGGTTAATGAAGCGTTCATGAACTTTACCGCGAGTGAGCCACCTCACTTCAGTATGAAGAAGTCTTTAAACTCAGTGTTTTCGTTCTCTAAAAATAATTTGAACAACCTATGTTGTGTCGCTTTATCTTTAATCGAATTAATAATTTTGGTAACAACTGACATAATATGGTTAAAATTAATTGTTTTTGCAAATAACATTTCTTGGTGAATAAGACAATGGTACGCAATAAATTTAGGAAATAAAGGATTATTTCTACATAAACCAATAAAACCGTTTTCCTTACCAGTCATTGCTCGTGCACCATCCGTAGTAATTGATGATAATTTTTTTAATGGTAACTTATTTTCAATTGCAAACTTTTTGAACAATGAAAATATGACCTTTCCTTGGGTACGTGATGTTAACGGAAGAATTTTCAAAAATTCTTCTTTTGTAGAGAAGTCATCAAACACCATTTTAACGGATAATGCCAATTGTGCTGTATCGACTGCATCAGTTGATTCATCCAGTTGTATTGAAAAAAATTCACAGGTCTCCACATCATGTGCTAATTTTGCTTCCAAATTGCTTGCTATTAATTCGATTCTTCTTGTTGCGGTTCTAGCTGATAATTGTAACATGTTAATAGCTCCCAATATTTCCGTCTTGTTTTTGAAGTCGTCAAAAAGAGAATCAGCCGCTACTAGCATAGCTTCTTGCATTATTTCCGCGTCAATAAAAGGTTTTTTCTTTTTTGCCAGTAAATGTGCAACTTTAATCGATGCTACGGTTGCTGCTTTCGATTGTTGTTTGGGTTTTGTAAAAATACTTTGTTGCTTTGTAATTGACAATTTTAAGGATAGCATTTTCCTTTTACTTAGTTCTGATTTCAATGGATACTCAGAATTAAATTTGCCATGTAAACTCTTAAAATGTCTTTCTATGTTACTTTTTTTAAGCAACGCAACGCTCTTATTACGTAGTAAACATACGCATTTACCGTTGTATTCGATGAAAAAAAACTCTTCTTCCCACTCGGCAATGAAATAATGAGTACGTTTTCTTTTCGATGAGTCCATAATAGGGACGGCATAAACCTGTGACAAACTCTCTGGATCTGTGCTCTCTTGTGTACTCAGATGATTGCTCAGATCATTTCAGTTCAGCGCGTCACCGTTGATATACAGTTGATTCTAGGAATTTTAAAATTTACGTTTTGAATTTCTGGTCTAAATTAACAATACTTTAAGGGCGCACTAAAATTTATTGAAGGGCGCAGGGGCGCCCGCGGGCGCCACGTTGCCAACCTCTGGTCTAACACATACCAACGGTTGGCGAGCATACAGACCTACACCATGGAGCCGGTTTCGGACAGTCTGAGTTGAAACCGTAGTGCCAGTAGCCGAGCGAAGGTGTTGTTGGAGAAGAGTAGCGTTCATATTTCGGTGTCTCCGAGCCGTTAACACTAAATAACGATCTTCATTGGGCGTTGTTGTCAGTCTACGACCTTGTCTTGGTCTTTGGCCTGCACTTCCAGTCTCCAAGAAACGGTTCCAGATCCTGGAAATCACACTTTGTAACACTCCAATGGCTTGCGCTACTTCGGCTTGAGTTTGGCTCCCTTCTAACCTACCTACAACTCTTCAAACTTCTGAATCCGTTAAATGACTTCGCTGAGACATCGTACTCATCGAAACAAAGCAGTCACTGAATGCCGATCATCCTTGTCTTCATTTCAGTTGAAAGTCACATTTCATTCGCTGCCGCTGAAGCGACGTTTTTGATGTCGAACTCAAAATTAGCATACTCCACAGTTTGAAAATCAAAAAAATTTGCATTTGTGATTCTCTTCTTCCATTTTCGGCAAAAAACAATTTCGCTTATATCTTTATTTTATATAAAACTTACAATACCATTTAATTGTTTTGAGCAGTGTACTTTGTATTTCCAAATTAGCACGTTAATTTTTTTTGTAACTTCTCGTCTGTGAGTATCTCGAGAATTTGAGTTACCCTCGTATGAATAAAGCAAAATATATATTACCGAATTCTTACACGTGAAACTTAATAGTACAGTGTACAATGAGAAAGAAGATGGTAATATGACACTGTTTAAAGAACGATAAGGAAAGGTCTGAAAAAATTTGTATCCATTGTTATTAAAGAAGATCAAACTAGCTGGTTCTCTGCTTCAGTTGATTATAATGTGCACGATATGCGCTCTGTTTGTGGATCACAAAATCTTAAATCCCAATACCCAGTGTCTAGATATTTGTCATTTTGAAATGGTTATATTCTGGCAGTTTTTCCGTTAATGCTTCGCTCATAAGCATCAATCGTAATAGGTAGGGATTCTTCCCCCGCCCCCTAATGGTTCCATTCAGTGTTTTAGTAGGTCATATGTCCCACCCAGTTAATTCACCTAAGTTAATTCACCTAAACATGAGCTTTGATCCGTGAATATTTGGCTACGCTTTTGATGCTAATATAAGTGTTGCCCAATTGAAAAGTGGGTATATAAGATTGCATCTGATTGAGGTCAGTTATAGCAGAGCCATCAAATAGGGATTCGAAAGACGGTAGGAAGTATACACCGTTTACCGACGTTTAGCAGTGAAACCTGTCAGAGATAGAGGAAATTAATAGAAAGTAAATTGTGCCATATAAGAATGAATCCAGATCAGAACAACGTGTGGTTTCTGATAGCAGAAGGTGAGAGTAATGCAGTCACCTGTCGATGTATAGTGGCAGTTTATGGAGAGCACTGTTTACGTCGAACGTCTGGGAACAGTTAGTGTAAAATTTTCCGAGAAGAGCAGCAAAAGATATCGGATCTCCTTGATAATGCCCGCCCGTACGTCTCCCATGAAACCTAGAGACCATTACAAAATTTTCTTTGGGAATGTTAGAACACCCACCCTACAGTCCGGATTTTGACACCCTGTGACTTCTAGGCCATTAGACCGCCTAAGAGAGTATTACGTTTCTATTTGGACAATTTACTGAAGGAAGCCGGGCAGTTCTTCCTCAAGAATCAAATATGTTTTTTCTAGAGTGAAGATATAGACCTACTGCCGAAATTATGGGAACTAAGTTACAACTCCCGGAGAAATTTCTTTTGATTTCCAATAAAGTCATTCTTTAATATTGAACTTAAGCATTTTTCATAAGTGCAGCCCTTATACATGTCAGAGTCCGGTCTATATGATTTCTCGCACCTTATAATTATTGCAATGAATTTATTTTTCACCTCCAATTACAAACTTCTTTAGCTTTTCTTTTTTTAGCAAGTGAAAAATCTCATTTACATGTCTTTTGGCTATAGTTTGCCGTTTTTTGTGCTCTTGGATCATTTCCATGACTGTGAGGTGTAATGAAAATCAACAAGCTTTCCATTACACAAATATTCACTAGATTCTTCTGGCGTTTGCTGAATAACACCTGCAATTCAGTATCTCTAGGAGTTTTGGGGTCTTCTTATCACAATCTTTACCCTCCGGGTCAATTTCACCACTTTGGACAGTACTCACAAGTTCAAAGTGATGGAATGCGCTTCCCACAATCCTCACACTGCACAATCGACGACTTTCAGTTGCTTCTTTCTTTCAGTACAGCAGTTCTTCTCAAACTTTCAATGATCGCGGCCCGATTTACAGTCATAACTTTCATGAGGCCCCTCTTCATACAATAACAATGTATTGAATTCAATAATAACGTACTTTAACGCTAAAACTATAATACGACTAAATTTTTAAACGGTATAAACTATCAAGATATGTATTAAATTTTGCATACAATTTTGTACAAGCCCATGGGGTCACTAGTAATTATAATCTTGATATTAACCTAGTATTGTTAAAAATTAATTATCAAATACATTGTGCAGAACTGATGTATTCATAAGTATATCATATTATTGTAAATGTGTATTTTTTATTATCTCAGAATATATTTTATTTTGATTACTTTAAGTAAATTAATATTTTTTTAAACCTTTCGATATGCTCACGCCCCGATAGGAGGGCGCACCCCAACGTTTGAAAACTCTGCATTAGAGGTAGAAAAGTAAAGTTGAATGCAAATTGTGCTTCGTTAACACTAAAGTTGACATACTACTAGAGTCAAAAAGTTCCCGAAACGGTTCCCTACATTCAAGCAGATGTTATTTTGAGGGGAAATATCTGTTTCGGGGGTTGGCAGCACTAAAAAGAAAATCACACCTATCTGGGATTCAATTTCTGTACTGTTAGCATCAACTGTAGATCATTTCTGACAAAACGAATTTTTCATTCGTCGGATTTTTCAAAGTCGTCTTCGAGCAGCGTGTAAGCGTCAAATTATGTGTTTTGCCCGAGAAATCACCTTGAGACGCTTGAGATACTGAAGAAAACATACGGAAACTATTCTATCACCAGAGAACTTGTACCCGTTTTCATACCTACAAATAAAACTGAAGGCACATCGTTTTGTGAATACAGACTAGGTGATCCGAAATGCGACGAAGCAACTGAAGGACCTCACAAAAATGGATTCAAGGAGTGTTTTGGACAGTTAACGAAAGCAGAAACATGTGTAAGGATGTAGGAGGGCACTACTTTGAGCAAAATGATTAAATTATTGTTAAACTTTTAAATAAGTTGTAACTACTTCGGGAACTTATTAACCCTGCCATGTATTCAATCAAATAAAACGTACTAAAAACTAAAACATAATGGTGTAACTTTAACGACTTTCGTAGGCCATTTATTTCTCTTTAATTCCTCGCATTTTTTTATGTGTTATTTATTAACAATTAAACAATAGCATTTGAAGAAATATATTTTATTTTGCCGAATTTTATGCTTACATTTATATTTTAGGGGTGGAAAGAATACTTCCCAAGGAGCCATTCACCATCATAAAGAAAATTAATTTTAAAGCTAATTATTTGCCATGAAAAGATGAGAAGCATATTGCAATGCACAAGGGGACATCACATTCTGCACACATGTAGCATGTCTTGTCCCTTTCTGCTACATTTCCTACATCTTTTACAGTTGGAAACTATCTTTGGCAGATGATTTCCCACACTTGCTAAGAACGCATCATCCGAAACTACACACTTCTTTACTTGGAAGCTCCTCCTTTCCTTTTTCTTGAGCTAATGTTGTACGGAATGTTAGCTGGTCTAAACGTCTGAATCTCTGGATTAGGAGCAGTAGCGCAAAACTGAAGTGGGAATTAGTCTTTCCATCGTTATAATAGCCAATATATTATGATGGGTTTGGTGCTTCCAACAGGTGTATTTTGTAAGATAATAAAGAAGGGAGGTAATCTTCCCAAGGCCTGCGGAAAGGTGAACACGAAAGAGGCTAAGTTACGGTACGATTCTGTTTAATACCGGAAACCACCTTTTTTGTAAATCTTATTAACAACTTGTTTGAGTACCCAATATTTTCTACGTATTTTTGTAAAGCAACGTTTATTTTTACAATACACTAAAATGTAATTCTTAAAAATTTTACAAAATTGAAAGATTTCTAATTAATGTAATGATCTAAAATTGTCAAAATGTGTGAAATAGTTTAAGGATTGGCAAGAAATTCTGTTACTTACTTTCGTGTTATAGCTACATTTGCCAATGTTCAAGAAAACTTGCCAAGTTAGCATCCTCAATTTCCCATGTGTTGTATGCGCTGAATTGGCAATCATGTGCTTTGTTTCTATAATGTCGCCAATAGGTTGCGATAGTACGTAAGCACCGAAAATCTTAAGAAAATAAAATCAGACGAAAAATATAGACAGAGCTTAATATTGCACCAGAAAATAGAGAAAGAATTTTTTGCTATGGTACTGAAGATTTCAGAAATTTTCATGTTTTTTTTTTTTTTTTTTTTTTTTTTTTTACTTATTTGATTAATATGAAAGTACCCGCTTATCAGAAGAAGGAAATGTATTTGCATCCATTTCTATTTTTGACCTCCAGATGAGATATGTCTCCAAACAAAAAATGCGACGTATCTGCCTGCAAATACCTTTATCTTCCCCCTTCCCCATGGTATGTTAAAATCGAAAAATTAGATTGATATTTTCGCATGTAAATAACGCGTTCAAATCAGAGATTTTCTTGTGGATAAGGCTTTGCGATTATATTTCGAATGGCAGGTCTGATTTCAATTCCGTTGATTTTGTTTTATTTTGATACTTTTTCCACTTACGGATTTTAAATTCTAATTTAGCTATTTCTCGGAGATTGTAAATATCTTATTTATGTTATATTTAATCTTTGGTGAACAGATGTAGAGGATTTCTGAAGCTGTTTCTCCCGTCTTTTGGGTTTTACACCACTTCGCTAAGGCCTTTCCAGAAAACAATTATTTTTAAAACATGTATATTAAATTGCTTTCTGAAAACAGATTGCTTACCTTTTTTTGAATACCAAAAGCTTTTCAATTTTATTTCATCCAATGTTTGTTTGAATAAATTGATTCAGAATTTCGAATTTATGTCGTATTATTCTTTTATAAATCACTTTACTCATCCATATTCACCATCAATAAAAAAACATATTTCACTTGCTTTACTTTAATGAGCAATACAATAAGCCACAAGTCAACGAACCATAAATCCTAACCAATCAATCTGAGAAATATAAAAGAAAAAAAAATGATAAATTTAAAAATATCTTAATTTAAGATTCATAGAAAAAACTGGAATGTATTCTTCGCATAAAGTATAGTTATATAATAAATATATTTGAATCGAGATGAACATGAAATAGATGCTGAGCGGCAGCTGTATCAATGATACGGGAGTCTCCCAAGCTACATGGCCAAACAGATTTAAGCAAAAAAATCATAAAATATTAAAAAACCCAAAAGAAGGCCCCCAAGGAATCTTCTATACAGGGTCCACTCAGGACTAGCTACGCCAGTGATGCTGACAGACGCATATATTCTTTTGAAGACATGATAAAAGCTTTGATATATTTTATCGAAAACACTGTAAGCGACTTCCACCTGAATTCATTCCCTCACCGTCCTGCCTACCTAAAGAAGTTGGAGGAGACAAAGCATGACCAGAAACTTCCATAATAATTCTAATTCATTATTATTCAAGCACTCTAATTAACCATAAGATAAACCCCAAGAGCAAGACATAGGAGTGATATAAAGAAAGCAATAAACCCTCAGTGAACAAGCGCAAGCAAACAGAACAATTTAACCTAATCAAACACAGCCTACAAATTCCCAATCAAACAATTTAGTATAGTGGCAAAACTCCGTTCCTAACTCAAGTTGAGTAAATATGTTAAATCTCACCTTAATAACACATTTCAAAGATTCTCTGCCCCTTCTGTCTTACAATTACCAAACTCTGACCCTATGTACTCTAACTAATCTGCATATCAAGATTTCTTCTTGAGAGGGATGGCTGTGAATTAAACGCGAATGCTAGCCCAAATATTTTTTCCCAAGAGGATTAGTATGAAGGTCACGTAAAGACCCGTCATAACACTGCGTAACAAAGAGAACAAAACACCAGAAAATGTGGCCAGAAAAAGATGCAAGCTGTAGACTAATAACAGGTCACCAATTTATGTAAACTGTCTGAAGCGTGGTTAACATGAATGAAGAAAATAACCAGAACAGGGGAGATTCTGCAATAGCCGTGACACTTTTTATTGAAGGAAGCCAGTTGGTAGAGCTGTTTATCGTCGGAGATGAAATGTGTTGCACCAGGTATATCAGATTGGGGATCATGGATGAAGTTCCAGCAAACAATTTTACAAGTCATTTTGTGATAGGTCTCGAAAGAGAAAGTTAACTTGTTCATTCTAAAGCAACGGGTATGCACCTACATTTCAATGCTTGTGACAACTGTGGTTGGAGGAAGATAATGAGAAGCATTTGAGGGGTTCCAATGTGATCAGAGGGATGTAAGTACACTTGGATAGAGACGCGCAATTGTTTGCAAGCATTGGAAATTCTTCCTCGGTAGTACACTTTTGTCGAATAATTATAGCATTTGCATACAACTTTGAATACTCTATCTATTGAGGTCCGAAGTTCGTGAGTGTAAGAGGGCTTGGAGAAGAAGCAGACATGATCAGAAGAAGCAGACAGAGGGCGGGAGAATCGGGCATTTAAGGTTTGTGATTTATTACGCTCTGGATTTCTGTTTATATTTTGACTAAGTTAGAAAAAGAAGGAAAGGTTATTAGTTTATTGGGCATTAGAAATTCATAATAATAGTTTCAGCATTTATTTTATTTGTGGTTCAAATTTTCATCAATAATTTTAATACTCAAAAGACATTTAAAATACAGATCTTTATAGAACAAACGCGATGACTCATTTTTAACGAAAAATAATCTTTGTTCTTACTCTGACTCATTTTTAATTTAGTAAGAACAAACGATTCTCTTTCATTACTATTGCATTTAGAGTTGCCAAAACCATAAGAACAGAAAACATAATTACTAAAGTGGTACTAAGAAAGCAAAAAGAATTATAAGGATTAATTAAAAATTAAAAAAGAAACTGTACATTAGCTGTTATTTAAAATATTTGTATCAGCTAGCATCACATCGTTTGATATTTACCAGATAGTATTTTGCAAGTTTTGCGTCTATTTTTTTTATCCTCATGGCGAAAATAGTCCTTTTTTTTTCATGAAAATAAAAACATTTTTTTTTATAAAATTCGCAATATTGTTTTTTAAATATTGCAAAAGTATTTGAACTGCATATTCAGATATCATCAATTATAATAAAAAATAAATTTTAGCGTAATTGATAGCATTTAAGATTTTACACGAATTTTTAATTGAAATTAGGCTTAGCAGAGGGAAATTCGCCCGGTCCTGTGCGTGCGTACTCTCTCCGAACGCGGGGGCTTGAGGAAACGCTTCTTCCTCCTTTCGCCGGTTCTGAAGGGGTTAAAGAATAGTTTCTCCAAGAGGATTAGTAGAAGAACTACGAATAGAACCTTTGCATATCTACTGGATCGTTTTTGGCCACTTGGTCAAAAGTGGCAGCAACAGTACTGCCGCTTCCATTTGTAACAGTATGAAGGTAGCCTGTGTGCCCATAGGGTTGTGATGTCTGAATAGTTATTCATCATTTTATCTATGACAGCAGAGAGTACGAGGTAGAATCCGACATGAGATTATTGGTCGAGTAACAGTAACTGTAGATGCTTGTTCGCACGGCAGAACATCATAACTTGGAGTGCCACAACCTGTTGATATTTGTGATGCTGCTGGAGAGGGTGTAGTACCAGCCTCCTTATGACATTTATGAGCAGGATAACACCCTACAACGCACGACAAGCAACAGCCAATAAGCTAAGCAAGTTCTCCGAATGCTCTTTTGAACAACAGTGACCCTTGATATTCCTGTCAAGGGGCACATATTGTAAATCATTGGTCGTCGTTTGTCCCTTTCCTCCCCATGCTCGGAGTTCGAACTATTGAAATCGAATAGTCTCCTACCTCTCATGCCACACACACACATTTCACGCACTTATTAACTCTTTTGTAAAACGCTGCTGTGCTTCTGTCGGTGTCCACTTTGCATCAAAATATCTACTGATCATCATGTGCAATCACTTACCATATATGTTTTTTTAAATATGAAATCATGGTGATTTAATGTCCTAAGCTACCTATCTACTTTAACCTGTTGTTTTCACTTTCAACTTATATGTTCGTTGTACTGCATTTTCGGTGTCGCTCATTGCACATAAGGAATGCTCAAATTGTTTCCCTTGCTAACCATTTTCCCTTCAAAAAGAATTTTGTGCCTTTGATACATAGAAGTATATTAGATAAGAATACAGCATATAAGCATATAAGAATAGCATATATTATACACTGAAGTAAAAAAATCCCAACATCCAGAAAGAATTACCGAACAAGAAATCCCACACAACGAACTGTTTGAAATCGGTTACTTCAAAGGACAGCTCCGAACCAGGTGCCTTGTAGCATCTATTCTACTGACTCCAAGCCATTGCCATTTGCGACTCCAATAGTGTCAAGACGTGACTCATTAGAGGATGGACTGGAGATCTGTTGTGTTTTCTGATGACAGCAGGTTTTGCTTTGGTGCCAGTGATTGTCGTTTATTGGTTAGAAGGAGGACAAGGGGAAACGCTTGCAAACTATCTGCGGTCTAGACACCCTGAACCCCTACAATTGGAGTGATGGACTGGGGTGCAATTTCTTATGACAATAGGTGCATTCTTGTAGTTATTTCAAACACAGTGACTGCAAATTTGTTCGTCAGCCTGGTAATTAATTCATCCAGTAGTACTTCCATTCATGAACAGCACTCAATGAGGAGTTTTCCTACTGGTTAACGCTCACCCTCACATCATTGTTGTAACACAGAGTGTTAACATGTTACCTTTGCTTGCGAGATCTGTTTCCAATCGAGCACGTATGGGATATCATTGGACAACTCCAGAACCATCCACAGCCTGCACTGAACATCCCAGTATTGACACAACAAGCATAGAACTTCATTCCTTAAAGTGACATTCGTCATCTATAAGGCACAATGCTTGCAGGCTTGGATTTAAATTTCTGGAGGTTACACCGGCTATTAATGTAACAGCATTTCACATTTGATATGTATTTTCTGGAACTTAAATTAACCTGTCATTTTGAAAATTTAATCAATTTAACATGTTAACAAGACAGCTGCGTTGTCCAAATTTCATTACTCTACAATAATTTTTTCTTGTTGCTGGGATTTTTTTTTCCCGTTAGTGTATATTATTCAACACATGCAAAAACAAGTTATTTTGGTCAGCCGAAACTGATGACTTGCTTTTAGGTAAAACATTAAATTTTAAATTAATATTTGATATTGTGTAGCCCAAAGCTATTACAAAACTCGGAAAAATTGCAGGAGTTAAGAATTAATTCTATCTACAATCCCCAAACTAGAATTTTTTTGTAATTTTTTGTTACAAGTCATGCAATAAGGATACTTGAAGCAGTTTTAGATGCTAACTTAAAAAAATTGAGATAAATACCAGTTACGCTCTTTGTATCATTATCTCTTTCAAAAATTCATTTTAAATTAAATAAAAATATTAGCAGAAAAGATAGCGCATATTTTTAAATTAAAGAACCTCACAATAATCTAATTTCTTAAAGAAAGTGTGAAGGAAATTCAATTAACTTAAATAATTTTAAATTTCGACATATTGTTTATTTTTATGGAAATTGTATAGAAAAGTATAAATCTTTTTTTAATGTTTTACTTGTATTATTTTAAATAAATCACATTAAGCGGGGTGAGTAAAACAAGTGTGGATATTCAAGGCTTTGATATGAAAAAAAAACACTTCTTATTCTTTACCCTTAGTTGTATTAAAACAAAATAAGTTTTAGTTAGAAAAGAAAAATAAATTTAACTTAACATTATATTGAAATTACATTATACATTGAATGCATTATATATATTGAATACTTTCCCAATGAATTAATTCTGCTTTCTAAAAAGCTTAGGAAATATTACGATAAATACTTTGATGCAAAAATGAAATATTTATAGGAGAAAATAAATAAAACGCATCCGAAATAGACTGCATTTCTTAAGAATATGTGGCATGCATTTTTTTCACATTTATTTTAACTTATAAAAAAATTTACCAACAAGTCTGAAAAAATAAAGCATAAAATTCGCCTTCAATAAGTTCTAAATGTAAACATTATATAATATTTTTCGAGAATATTATTACTTTGTTCCACAATATCTCAATTTCATGTTGTCTGAAAGATTCACGCAAAATTACTAATTTTCATAGAATATAATATCAAAATATTTCTATAAACTTTTTTAAAACCAGAATTGTAATAAAACTTTCAAGGAATTATTTAGAAACAAATTTATTTAAAATAATTTCTATGAACTTATTTTAGAACCAAACTTATGATAACGTTTCTACTAACTTCATTTTTTTTACCAAACGATTTCTTAAGTAAGAAGAAATTACTTCGTTGAAGAACATTTTACCAAATATCAGAAAGTTTCATGAACAATGCAGCAGAGAATGCAACATTTAGTGGCTGTAGGCTGAAGGGGAAAGTAAAATACCTGAATCGGTTCATGTTCGCAGGATTGTCGTGAATTAAAGTTCAAACAAGTTGATTCTGAAATTCGGTCGATGTGAGGAAGACAAAAGGCCTACTCATTGTGGAACTCACATTCAAAAATTTCATGCGTTCACTCAAAGTATGGCAATTTGAAGCAATTGTTGATTGTAAAGTGATCTTGCCATTTTTTGTTAAAACATCAGAGATTTCATAACACGAGTATTCTTTAATGTTAAACATAATGGTATTTTATCTAATATATTTAAATAAATGTCTTAATTTTATCTAAATGTTGATATGAGTTACAGGATATTTTATATGAATGCATTGGAAAATAATGTGTATCTTTTTTAATTAAAAACGTATATTTTTTTATTTCTATATATTATTTAACATTCGATGTTTATAGAAGGGTTATTTAAAATTCGGCGATACATTCAAAATAAAATAACATGTATAATTCGAGAAAATAAGAGAAAAAAATGCATTTCTATTTTCTGAAAAAAGAAAAAAAAGTATTTAAAGAAGAAATTTATTGTAATAAATGACAAACGCGCGGAAGTAAAGAAAAAACTTCAAGACATTAACCAATTATTACTGCTAATCTGGCTATTTGTTATACTTTTATCATTGTTTCTTTAAGAGGTTCTTTTAAATTATTTTTTAAACTAACACCTATTAACAATCTTATTCGCGAAAACAAATGTAGTGGGTAGCACGCCACAGTCCAGTATTCTCTCCACCCTCACCCAGCTTGTCCAGACCTCCTCTGGATTGTGAGGCCAAGTGCGCTCGATTGTGTCATAACTTCGAAGGTGAGTTTTTAAAGATATAATAGTAGGTTGGGGAAAAAGAAATCCATTATTTTTTCAGAAGATGGCTGTAGTGTTGATATCTCGTGAAGTATCGGTCAAACAATTTCAAATTTATGCTCGTTGTCAAGGTGACATTTCACACTAAAAAAATCTTTTTCTGCTTTTTGTTTGGTCCATTCAATTGTGAGACACAGGATGCGAAAAATAGAAGTCAACAAAGAGAAAATTCGGTACATTTTACAGTTTTTCTTTGATAAAGGCGAAAATGCAAGCCAGGTGGCGGAAATTGTGAATGGTGTTTATGGTGCCGATACAGTAACAGCTAGTTACGTGTAATTTCATCGATTCCATTCAGGCATTTTTGATGTTAAAGTTGCCCCGCACCCGTCATCGAAAATGTCGATAAAATTACAGAAATAATCGAAGTTGATCCGCATGTTAATAGTCGTAGCATCACCCAGGAACTAAAGATTGACCATAAAACAGTTTTAAGCCATTCGAGCAAAGTTGGACTCAAAAGGAAGCTCCATGTTTGGGTGCCACACAAATTAACACCAAAAAGCACGATGGATCGAATTTCCATCTTCGAAGCCCTGGCCAAACAGAATGAAATCGACCCATTTCATAAGCGGATGGTAACTGGGGAGGAGAAATGGGTCACATACGACAACATTATGCAAAAAAAAGCGCTTAGAGGGGTGAAGCAGCTTAAACGGTGGCCAAACCTGGACTAACATCCAGGAAAGTTCTACTGTGTATTTTGGGGGACTGGAAAGGATTAATTTATTATGAGTTGCTCCGTAGGGCCTTACACTAAATTCAGATATCTGCTGTCAACAACTGAACCGTTTGAAGCTAGTGATTGACCAGAAATGGCCAGAATTGCCCAACAGTAGAGGTGTTGTGTTCCACCACGACAACGCCAGGCATCACACGTCTATAGTGACTCGCTAGAAACTCTGGGAGCTTGATTGGAAAGTTTTTGATGCATACACCATGTAGTCTGGACCTGGCACCAAACGATTACCACCTTTTTCTCAACACAAAACTTCTAGAGTGATAAGAAATTGGGATCAAGAGAAGATTGTGAAAATCGATTATTAGAGTTTTTCGCCAATAAAGGCAAAGACTTCTATGAGAGAGGCAATATGAGGCTACCTTTAAAATGGCAACAAATTATACAACAAAACGGTACATATTTTACCCAAATCAGACAATCCGAAACATGATAAATAAAGTTTTGAATTTCATGCAAAATAATGGATTTCTTTTTCCCCAACCTAATATTTTTATTTCCATCCTTCATTTTGCTCAAAATAAGCCAGTTCTGCGATATATTACAACATATTTTAAGGATGGTTTCACATCTGAAAAGTCTTTATACTACTTGGGTTTTCAATTTTTGTCTTTTATGATACTTTGTTGGTCCAATTTTCATTTTCATTTTGTGTCAAATTAGTAATTTTAGTTGTTTTGGCTTAAGCTTCATCATGTTCATTTAACTGGTTCTTTTGAATACAATTGGGTTTATTTGCTTTCCTTAGATCTTACTCAAGACGATCCTTCCAGTCATTAAATTAAAATTGATTGGGGGGATGGGAGAGATCAAAATATGTTGATGATCTCTCAGGCCAGATGCACCTGATTCTGTTCTTTTTAGAGATGCTCCCGACGAAGCGTCAAATATGAAATAAAGAATTTTATTCTCCCATATTTTAATCTAAACTTAACCTTTGCAATCTTTTCCATTTGGAATTTTTAATTTGTTACTATCCAATTCCTACTATTAGCTCACACTCTCTATTTATTTTTTTTATCTTGGTGGAATTTTCAATCGTTAATAAAATACATTTTAAGGCACTCCATTGAGCTAAAAATTTATATACATGATTATTTTGGATGATAATACAGTAATTTAATTATAATTAATAAAAATTAATTGATTAAAACTAATTTTTCAAAGGATTACAAAAACATCTACGTTGGCTTCATTTTTGGCGACTTGTGTCAAAACTTTTTCTCTCGTTTTAAAGCGCTCATTTGAGCTGAAATTTTCTTTACACGATTGTTTTGGGTGACAATGCGAAAATTTAATTATAATTAATTAAAATTAATTGACTGAAAGTAATTATTTAAAGAATTACAGATACAGCCACGTTGGCTTCATTTTTGGTGACTTGTGTCAAAACTTTAAAATATTTTTTTTTCTTACGCTTTAATGCATTCAGTTGAACTGAAATTTTATATACACGATTGTTTTGGATGACAATACGATACTATTTTTTTGTATTACTTGTTTTTTATTATTGTGAGATATCTCATTAAAGCACTAAATCATCAGAAGTACCACTCAACTATTTTCACTATTAGTACTCATGTGGGGGGACACAGATTTCGACTTCGACAATTCCACGTATCCATACACTCATTTCCTCTAAATTGCTAGAATTGAGAAATCAAACTGATGTTTTCGCAAGTAAATAGCACCGCCAATATCAGAGCAATATAGAGAGATAACATTCAGAAAAGTTTGCGATTGCATTTCAAACGACAGCCTGATTTCAATTTGTTTTATTTGCTTACGTCTTCCTTCTTATACGGATTTCGTTTCGAAACTCAACCTCTTTCTCGGAGATTGTGGAAGTTTTAATTTGTATTTTCCTGTTTTGACGAATAAGAATGCGTGAAATATTTCCATTCCAGTTACGTTCTCTTCCATTTTACGATATTTCATTTTTCTATTAAATTTAAAGCATTTCTCTTTCCATATATGTTGTTTTGCTCATTCTAGGTTACATATTCTTTGGCTTTTGTTCTATAGGGTCAGGTGGGGGAAAGTGGGCCCATGGGGTAAGGTGGTGGTGCATTGAAAAAAAAACACCTGTTTTCTCTTTTTAAATAAAGTTATTTTTTAGAGACATATTTTGAGATTATAGTAAATATTTTCATTTTAGTTTCTGAAGTTTATTAAGTTTGATGTTTATTAAGTTTCTTGATATGCAGATTGCAAATGGTATATTAGCTTAGGCTGCTGCTGAACTTTTTTCTAAAATTAATATTAACTAGCAAAAACTATTAATTTGAGTTCAGACTTGTAGAGCAAAATCTAAGGAACAGATCTACATAAAAAGGTAAGGAAAAATTTTATAATTCTGTTTATCACG
The DNA here is from genome assembly GCA_019973935.1 of Trichonephila clavipes. NCBI lineage: Eukaryota > Metazoa > Arthropoda > Arachnida > Araneae > Nephilidae > Trichonephila > Trichonephila clavipes. The sequence continues at coordinate 60,387 of BMAU01010736.1, read as the reverse complement.
ATTTGTTTTTTTAGGTGGGGTAATTTGGGGGTATGGTTAGACTTAGCTAAGTATTATATGATAGGGATATTTTTTACCTCTATGCTAACTTTAAAAAATGTCTAATGCTCTATATTTTATAATAAAATGACTTACAAAATGAATTTAATTAGTATTTATTCACTAGGTAGTAATTTTAATACTGAAAAACATTTTTTTTAAATATTTGCTTCCTAAATTAGTTTAGGGAGAAAAAAAACTGAAATGTTATAAGTAGATACTAATAACACTTTAAAGTACTATTAAAATATTAATTTTTACATTATCTTTTATGGTTCAAAAATGCCAGAAATTATATTAAGAAATTCAGTGGCCCAAGGTACACTAAAAGCGATCTGAAGAAAGCTGTTTTGGAGGTAAAAAATTGATCTACAGTTCATGCTACATCAAAGAAATTTAGTGTTCCTGAAGAAACTAATAGAAGATAGGTAGTTAAAAGTCCATCTCACCAATTACCAAGTACATCCTCCTATCTAACAAATGAAAAAAATGTGTATTGTGGTAGCTTTACAATTTTTAGGACAATGTAGATTTCCTTTTGATAGAAGACATGTTTTAATCCTTGTTGAAACTTACTTGACAACAAATAAGGCAGCTTAGTGTCTTTTCCCGAATAGAAAACCTGGCGTTGAATGGATAAGAGGGTTTGAAAAGCGGTGGAAAGAGGAAATCAGTAAAAAAACTGAGCAAGTAGAGTAAGGATCATGGGTAGAGGTTGAGTGCCGGTCAAGAAGTTAATCATATAAATTCATTGGACAAGTGATAGAGTTCTATTACATAAAATATCTGACAAAGTCCCCCATTGGGGTTCTATTACACTTTTTTCTGCTTTTGATGGTGAAGATTGTGTAGAGTTTAGTGATATATGCCGCATTCTACGTGAACCTAATTTTGATAGCCTTGGACATTATTTCTTTAATTAAATAATTGTATTTTTTGCTCATTTGTACCATTAAATATAATTAAGACATATTTATTTCGGTGTATTCTTATTTTAAAAAGATTATCTACATATTTTTATTTATATATACACCAATTATAAAATCACCCCCTTTCCCCACCAAGGGGTAAACTGGAGCATCAAAACATGCTCTTTCAAATGTATCACTGTGAGAAAACAATCTAACAAAATTGAATGGCTATGCTTCATGTTCAATCTATATGAATCCAATGTATATAAAATACATAAAAAGTTTCATTAAAATTAATTTAATAATTTGATTTTAGGGCATTCTCTAAAAAAAGCTTGATTTTACCCCCACTTCCCCCACCTGACCCTATTATTCCTGGTTGAAATTATCTTTAAGTTTATTTTTAGATATGTTTATAAAAATTATAATGAAAAACATATAATCATTATTACTAAGTTTCACCAAAACTACATTACTATTTCAGAAATGTTTTAACCGAACACCAGTTAATGTGTCAGTAGATGTTGTTTTTGTCACTTTATATCCCATAGGAATATTTGGAAAAGGATAGCAGAAAAAATGCTTGTGACGGATCGGGGGAATAGTTCTTTAGCTGTTATTTGAGTTTAAAACCACCTTCCGAAGATAGAACTTGATTTTATGCTAATTTAAGTACTTAACATATACAAAGCATACCTTAGCAAAGGGAGTATTAGAGTTAGTCGTTCGGCTGCTATTATAGTGAGATTTGTGAAGTGACTTTCGGAAGCCTTGGTGAACTTGATAAGCAGCTTTAGACCGGAATACCCAGTTGACTCAGTGAGACCTGAAGAGTGTTGTTTCATTGGATCACTCTCAGTTAAGTGCTTAGTCGTTTGTTTTAGGAATTAACGAATACCATTTAATTTGACTACTCCCTAGGTTTATAATCTTGCTTGATAGTAAATTCTTGAACAAACAAACTTAATTATTTTTATAGCACTGTATGTTCATTCGGAGTCCCAACTTCACTCTGTGACCTTGGGGTCATGACACCCTTCATTTGAGTGGATAGCAGTGCATATTTTGTAGCTCATGAAAGAGGAAATTTGATAAAAATCACACGCGTCACAATTTTATAAGGATAGTAAGTAATTTACCAAAGTTTTAAACAAATGCATTCGTTTTGGATCTTAAAATAAATTAGTTTCCTTTTTTATGCTCAATAAATCCCCCTCCATTAGTTTCGATCCGATTCATGTACAGTACTATGCTGTTCGAATTAATTGGGACAAATAAGGAAAAAAAATTTTTTCTAAAACCTTAGTTTTTTTTTATCATTACATACCCTAAATAGATTGAAAACTCTGTATATTAGTATGAAGTGGATCTTCCTTTAGCAGAAACGACCTTTTCAGCCCGTGTTGACATTGACTTCACTAGAGTAGCAAACATATTCTTGATTTCATCATCTTCGAAACACACTTGTATAGCCTTTTTTTTATTATTTGCTCTGTTGACATGCGATTCATCTTAGTGAAACTATTCTTGAGAATACGCGCCATCCGTTTTAAATAGTAATAAATCTGAGGAATTTTCAAGGCAATCGAACACTTTTGATTTTATTTTACGCGTAAAAGTACGGACCAATTTCGAATTGAGACAAGGGGCCAAGTCATGTTGAAATGTTTCATAAAATGTTTCCATGGATAGAGAACAATACTACTACATAATATTTCTATACATTTGATAGAACTCATCATGTATTTAAGAGGAACTGAGTTTCCAGGGCCATTTGTTGTGAAAGAAAACCCTAACATCCTTAGAAGGCGGTTTTACAATCTGTTGGATATGATCGGGTAACAAAGTTTTAACTTCTCTTCGTTTAACTACACTTGATTTGTTTCTTTGCACAAATGAATGTTTCATCACTTAAAATCACCTTCTCTCAGTCGTCAACAATCCGGGATCAGTATTTTTAGCCCATGCTAAATGTTTTTTCAACATTTTCTGAATTAGAAATAATTTTTTCCCTCTGTCTTGTTGCCTTAAGGCAACCTTCTAGAAAACTTTTCGCATGCACTCACCACAACACCATTATCCAATATATCCCTTCAAAGGTCTATGCTTGTGTTTTTTGGATTTATTTTGCTACTTCTTGCTAAAATTTTATTATTTCTCGGAGTAGTTTTCCACTTACGCCCACGATTTTCTTTTCTTTTTTGGAGACAATGATCCAAAATTTTGAAATGTTCTTAAAACACTTAATTCGATCACACCAACTGACATAGTTATATATCTCACAGTCGTAGAAGTGTGTTCATTGAGAGTGATTTATTTTAGACGATTCCTCGGAGTAATATCCATCATTAAACAAGTAAAACTAACACGTCTTAAACAGAACGCAAAATTTAAATTACTAGTTATCTCACTGAAAGGCTCAAAACTGAACTCCTGATACATTAAAATGAATAAATTATAGTTGAAGTCGATCTGTCACACTGCATAAAGCCAGATATAATGGGTTTTAGATGGTCCAGAACATCGCTAGTAATCATATACCAACTCAAACAAGTCCCAATTAATTCGAACAGTATAGTATTTCAAAACTGTTATTGTCCGAATTGACTACTTTAAATTTTAAAAGTTCAAATCCTCAGTAGATTTTTTTGTATTTCTCTTCTGTTGCACAATTTCTCTTCTGCTGTTTTTTTCTATTGTCCTATGGACATTCATTGAAATGTTACGCATCTTAACAATTTTTTTAAAAAATAAAACATTATTCTTGATATAATATCTCCAAACTGTAAGGACAGTATAACCACTGCATGTACAGACAAACCAGTCTTGTCTTATAAATGTTTTACAAACATTATTTACAACATTTGCTTTCTTTCATCGATATTGAAAGGGGGAAGGGTCAAACAGAAGATAAATTAGTCAAATACTGCTACTATTTATGTAAAAAATAATAATTCGACATCTTGGTGAACTTGAAACAGATACACAATTCGCTACCTGTGAGAGTACTTTTGGTATAGATCTCGTGATAGAACTATTACTAGTAACGGCATTTGCGGTCTAGATACATGTATCTGCTACATCCCATGCGTAAGTCCATTTATAAAAGATTTATAGACGTAGTAGTGTTTCTAATGCATTAAAATTTAAATTATTTGTTTATCATATGCCATTTTTTAAAAAATTACTAAGCTTTTAAAGGCAAATATAAAAGTTAAAGCTTTTATTTATATTTATGGAATACTAAAAGCGAAGGAATGATTAAAACGCTTAAATGTAACCCTAAACCTGCTACTGTTTAAATTAATGCAGAGCATCCATATTGATTTTTTCTCATTCATGAGGAGTTTTATATTTTTAAAAGGAGAAATTTTCATATTTTTTTGTTTATGCATATACATAATCTGTAATTTTTTCCTTTGATTTGTAATAAAATCGCATTATGTTTTAAAAAGAATACTACATTGTAATTTGTATAATGCCTAGAATAATATCTTACCCATTGGTAAATGGCCCTTTGCTAATGCAATAAATAATCTTACTATTCAGGAAGTTGAGTTTTAAAAAGCGATAAGGAGCATAATTTTGGAAAAAAATAATGTAAAGTGGAAGCATTGAACGTATAAAAATTCAAACATTTGTTGGGAAAATTAAACATTGAAATTTTCTTTTAACTCACAATATTTCTTTTAATATACTTAGAAAATTTACACCTATTTTTTTAATAGTTGTACGGTTAAGTATTCAGAATCGTTCTGAAAGTATTCTCTAAAAGTTTTTAAGGATAAGACATGTATTTCACTTTTTTAAAACTAAATCACAAGAAACGAATTTTGTGATTAAAAATCGCTGAAATACATAAATGGAAAATTAGACTTTTTACCCGTAAATTTCAAATACTTTCATTTTATGACTATAAGGAATGATCTGATACACTTATTTATTTATTTTTTGTAACAGAATAAATATACTCGATAATTCTATTTAACGCTCAACTCTTAGTAAAAGCACAACAAAATTTATTCTATTTAAGTGACTTATTCTACTATCTAATAATTATTAAATAATAAATGCAAAATCATGCATATTTAAAATCAGAAACCATGAAAAAACCCAAATCTTATCTATCGTTCCTATCATAATGAATCTTATCCCATTTTCCTCTTTATCTGTTTATAATTTTCCCTATTTACATCATATAAACTTTGTTTACTTAAAATATCATAGACTCATATAGTTAGAAGCCTTATTTTTCGCTAATTATTTTCCCCCGCATTCTGAGAAATAATGTTCTGTTAGAACTAGGTTTCTGGCTTTACTAAAATTTAATTAATTTGCATCCCAAAAAGTTGTTATCTTTAATTCAAACAAATATGAAACTACCTCATACACTTATTTCGTCTCTACATAATGATAAAAAAATGTTAATGAGAGAAAATTCCTAGCTGCTCACAAATTTATTTCGTGTCTCTAACCAATATGAAGAGAAAGACAATGTGGTTTATACGTGAAAACTATTAACTACATTTCTAAAGCATGTTATGAGATAAAAATTTCATTTAAGGTATCCGACTACGTTTGGAACCATGATTTTGTAAAAGAATATATAAATGGATAATATTTATGACATTTAGTGTCAATTAGATTAGAAAATGTATATAAAATTGTTTTAAGGATATTATAACAACAAAAAATTATTAAATACAATGCACTCAGGAACATTGAAAATAGCGACCCAAGAAGAAAGCATCGGATTGAAATGAAATTTAATACACATAATGACACAGATGAGAGATTCACTTAATCTCAAAAACAAGACAATTAAACGAATACAGGGTGTGCAACGACACAAATACTGGGCAACTTCAATAGCGCGTTGGATCACCTCCATTTGCAATACATGCCGCCAACACGGTCCAGCATTGAGTTGATTAGACACCTTATGTTGTCTTGAGGCAGATGGGCCCACAAATCTTGAACAGCCAAATCTAAATCATGTACAGAGTGACACAATGGTGTCTGCCGTTTTAGCTGATCCCACACGTGCTCCACAGGGGACAAATCGGGGGAGCGGGCCGGCCATGGAAGAGTCTGAAAATGACGTAGGAAGTCTTCAGCAACTCTTCCTGTATGCGGACGAGCATTATCTTGCTGGAAAATTGCCCCTGGGAGGCCATTTAGGAAAGGCCCTACATGGGGTCGAACAATATCATCAACGTAACGTTGGCCCGTTAAGGTTCCACGCATCACAAATAAAGTGGACCGGCTATCATAGGCTATGGCCCCCAGACGATTACACCAGCTGTGCGAGCAGTGTGACGTAGAACAGTGTGGGGGGAATTGTATCGCTCACCAGGGCGCCTCCACACCCGTACACGGTTATCATCTGTCCCCAAAACAAACCGGGATTCATCATTAAACTCATTCTTTTACCAATCTGTGACATTCCACATTGATCTGGCTTGGCACCACTGTAGACGCAGTTGCCGATGTTTCGGTTTTAAAGGGAGTGCATGGAAAGGGCGCTTGGATATAAGATTTGCTTCTGCAAGGTGTCTGGAAATTGTTTGTGGAACAATTGCGCCTACGTCTGCTCGTATCGTTGAACGAGTCACTGTGGGGTCCACAAGTGCTTGCCGCACGATCCTTCAATCCTCTCTCTTCGTGGTCTTCCTGGTCGCTCCAGACCCGGTTTTCCACGCGTGGGTACCTTCTCGTGTCCACTGCTCCCAACAATTTCTAACGGCACACTCCGAACGATGCACCTGGCAGCAACACGGCGTGTTGACCAGCCTGCAGTTTTCATCCCGATGATCAGACCTCTCTCAAACTCGCTTAACTGTGAGAAATGTCTTCTAGCACGTTTACCTGGCATGTTTCGCTTACCAAAGTCTTCCTACAATCGGCGGGTAATCGTCACGTTTACGAATTTTCGAATTTGCGCTGGCTTATATAGCACCCTCTTCCTGATTGTAGTGCCACCTCGGCGTGTATGAGCATGCGTATTGGCACAAAACTTGGAGAATTTGCATAGCACATTACGCTGTACTTATTTGCAAAGTTTCGCGATTGTACTTAGCTTCCTTCTTGGGTCGCTATTTTCAATGTTCCTGAATATATTTTAACAAAAAATGATCATAGAATGACCCATTTTCAAAATATTCTCCTTTTGTGAAAAATGCCTCTACTATAATAATGTTTTGCCTGTATATAGCTCAGACCTCAGGACAGAGACTGAAATAGAACTTTTGAAATATATAACTTAGAAGTGGGTTTATCCTCGTTTTACGACAACAGAGGAAAGAAATTTTAAGAAAAAAACACCGATAATTATTTCAATTGGTTGTAACTCTGAAAATAATGGGAATTTGTCAAAAATAATAGTTCAGACTCTCTGGAGGAGTCTTTACTTTATATAAGCAAAATATATTATTTTAGAAGTATTTTTATAAAAGAAGATTTTGAAAAGATTATTCTAAGTTAATTTTTTACCAAAATATTGTATTTTATTTTTTTTTCTCAAAATGTCCTTAAAACAATTTCATACATGTATTCTAATCTAAGTGACGCTAAAGATAAAATTATCATTTGTGCACCTTTTTAAAAAATCACGGTTCCGAACGTAGTCGGATACCTTAATTTGTAAAATTTGTATTTCAACCATTTTATTTCTCCCTACCCCATTACATCAAGTTATAATAGCAAAATGATAATTAACACTCTGGCTATAACATCCGTTTTTTTCTTTGCTGCTCTTAGAAACATCCGTCTGACAGACGGATATGTAAATTTTTTTTGAAATTTATTACCTTAATAACTGTTTAAAATGTCCTTACCACTGATGAAATTGAGTAGAATTTTTAATATTTCAGTCTTTATGAGGCACACTATATTAATATATTTTTATCACAAGAATTTGTGACTAATATTTTTAAAAAACTAATCATAAATTACTTATATTCATATAAAAATAATTAAAAATAATAATACTAAAAACGAAAAATTCAAAAGGAATATAGATACTGATAGATGGTGATAAATAAGAAAAATTGCATATATCGTAAGTTGAAAAAATCTCCAAGTACTACCACATGATCCTCTCACTTGGTAGAGTCCAACTGAAGATGTCAAGGCAGCCCACCACAAAAATCTCACCACAGCGTTATCCTACAGGCATCAAAGCAAATAATCCTCGTCTGAGAGACGGATATTCCGTTCAGAGTTCAGTTAAGTTGAATGTTTCAATTCTCTCAAAGCTAATAGTAAAAAATTTTTCGTTATTCTGTTTCGTTTAATATACACATTTTTTTTTATTTTAGCTTACGAATGGAAACCAAAACTGTTTATCTAAGTTACAAAAAAACATTTTTTTATTAATTTCTAGTTTTCTTTTTTCTAATTTATACCGTATTGAGAGGAGAAAACTATCTAACACACACTCTGTTGCTGTTGCTTATGCCATCTGATGTATAGTAACATAAAATCACGAAACACGGAATTCATATTGGCTAAGAGCTAGTTTTTACGCCTGTTGTTAGCCTTAGCTTTGAGCACCATGCAGGTGACAGTACTATTTTGCTCGGTTCCCTGGGGTGGTGAGGGGCCTCCCACCTCTCTTCCGCTTCCACCAACCACACGAGTGGACTTGAAGCTCAACGGCTATTTAGAGTACCCCCATGCTGCGAAGGCACTATACATTTACAGACATCCATATCTTCTCCGGGATTCGAACCCAGACCCTACGGCACCGCAGTCAGCGTCACTAACCACTACACCGGATGGGCGGCACACATATTCTAAACTACAATTACACGCCTACGATGATAGTTGAAAGTGGAAATATAAATTGTGGTAAAAACTTTATATATATATATATATATATATATATATATAATTATTATTATTATATAGCACGATAAGTAACGCAAAAGTTTTCCTATAAAATAAAACGGAAGTGAAATAATGATGTGAATGAATTAATTCTTTGATGACTCATCACTGATTATGAGAGTACTATATGTTTAAATGATAATCACATTCATGATATAATAAACAGATATGTTAATTTTATAATGAGGATTTTAGAAGAAATGAATCACAATACTGTGATTAAGTACGAAGTTATTTATCTACCATATGATACCAACTATTTGAGAAAAAGATGGATTAAATGTTTTTTTTTATTTGTCATTTTACTTTGAGATGTTTGAGAAATGAAAATGAAAAGTTTTTAACAACTGTAAGCCATGCATTTTTCTTCTTATTTAATGTTAAAATAGTTAATTATGTTAATTCTAACGAAGTGAAATTGGCACGCGCGAATGTTTTTAAAATTCCATTTTCAAATACGTAAATTTTCTGGATATGATCGTGAAATATTACGCCTTATGAGGAACATGTGAATAACTAAACAAAACATTGTTTTAATGAAACAAGTAGAAATTATAACAATTTCTTTTATTGTTGTTATTGTCATGAGTTTCATCCTGGAATATATACGAAACACGAGAGATAGATGTACATAAACATACAACACAATCACAGTAGAACATAGACTTCATTAAAAACGATGATTCCACCATAGAACATAAGTTGTGCTCTGCTTACCATTCGAGATGGGAATCCATTTCAGTTGAAAGTCCGACTTCTTTTTCCGAAGATACATACCTGCTTATTCGGATTTGAACCCGAGCTCCCTCAATTAGACCACCATACTGGTAAGGCGAAATTTTTTATTAAATGGAATTTATGAGAAAAAATGCAAAAATTATTAATACTTTGTTCCATTTTAACCCTTTATCTACCGACGGTACTTATAAGTACTACTCACTTTAAAATTACATAGAATATATAATATATATATATATATATATATATATATATATATATATAAATATATATATATATATATATATATATAATCCTTTTACGAATACTCTGACGATAGCAGGAATATTTTTTTAAATCCACTCTTCCAAGATATATGGCAGCACGGGTTCTATGATGAGTGTTTTAGCGGGGAAGAGGTGAATCGTTTTATAGTAGAAATTACGTTTTCTGCAGACGGCATTTTCAGCGAAATGTGAAGATTGTCATTTTTGTTCCGAAAAAGTAGTTAATGTAAAATGTAGGTGTCGTAATTTTTTGGTATGTTAATGAAGACCTTAGAAAACGATTTGACTACTTATTTTAAGTGAATAGTGTTTATAATTAATTTTACATTTGAATATCATTAATTAATTAATTAGCCCTAACGGATTAAATTTCCCAAAGTTGAGTATTTTGCTTGTGTATTTCCCTTACTTTTTAATGTAGTGATCCAAAAAAAATATTGCATGAAAATAACTTCAGTTAAATCATAATGCGGTAGATAAATGGTTAAGTTATATAACCCTTGTGTAGCTTCAAAAAGTGTTACATCATCAAAAAATTAATCCAATTAATTTAAGTTAACTTAAATACTCCTTACAATATACTGTACTTTGTCAAACAAAATATTATTTCCAATCTTCCTATTTATCTCATTCGCAAACTATTAATCATACTTTAAAGAATATTTCTCAAAAGATCGGTTATCTTAAACTGGGTAGTAAAAACATATAAAATATATCTCACTTTTAAATAAAGCTGACATGTAATAGATTTTTAGCATATTTTAACTGATAAATTGAGAGCTGCAAGCAACAGCATTTATTTATTCAAAAATCTGTAGACGATATCCTTGTATGATTTATAGGGTTATAAGGGAATTTATGCTAGAGAGAGGATCATATGCCCTTAAAATAATACGCTGCTTCTTTTCCGGTATATTTTAAGAAGTTATGCAAACACCCAGGATCATATATCCTGAAAATAATATCCTGCTTCGTTCCCACTATATTTCACTTCGCGCATGCTAAAGGATTTGAAAACTATCCAACTTTCCGTTGAATAAATCCCAAACTTTTAACTTTGACTATTCTAGTACCAGACTGTACCTTAGAGACATGGAATATTACATGGAAGTTTAGGAAAGTTACCATTGCTATAGAACATTTTACGAATTCTCATAAAGGGCACGAACAGTGCCATGAGACTATAGTACTGATTTGAATCTGCCTCATATTGAAAAAGAAAATACTGAATCCTTATCTATTCTCAGGATTATTCTTAAACAAGGTGGCTCTTTTTCCTGATCGATAAGCGGAACAGGCAATGCATATATATACACAGTGTTTGTAGAAAACGAACTCTTAGATCTCGGTACACAAGCGACACTTGTTCATTTACGATGGTTGTTGATGGAGCTGACACAAATTGTGTCACACTTGTTTTTGTTGATAAACATTGTGTTTTATGATTTTATATTAAAAGGTTTAATAAATATATATCCTTATTATATATTGACACATAAGGAGCAAAATTTTTATTTCTAACCCTTTAAATTAAAAAAAATTATTAATCCTTTAAAATCCCTTTTAAATTTAAAAAAAGTTGTAACAGAAAATTAACAAAAAAAAACTGAAAATGATGTAATGGGTTTTTTACTTAGTGTTAATTTGATACACAACATACAATTAAGTTGTTTTTTATGTGAGGCTTCTTATTAGTATTTTAACCTTTGCAGACCTAGTACATTTCCCAGGACCTGATATCACTTTTTAGAGCGGCATCATACAGGCGATGTCAATTATCCCAAGTAATTTTGACATCCATTTTCCTCCCCAGAGGGAGGCACCTGAGCTCTGACGATGCGAACCTGTTCTTGGATTTAATTTTGGCAAGAGCATCTAAGCCAAACAGACACACTAGTGATCTTTCACATGCCATATAATCATACGACAGCCCAAGCAATTTTGACATTCAGTTTCCTCTCCAAAGGGAGGTACCAGAGCTCTGACGATTCGAACCTGTACTAGGATTTAATTTTGCCCAGAGCACCTAAGCCAAACAGACACTCTATGGATCTTTCACATGCCGTATAATCATACGACGTGTCCGTTGTCGATTTTCTGCATCAAGAAAATCCCTGAAATAGCTACTGCTGCTGTACAACTTTGACAGTATCCATCATTGTCCGTATAGTGATTATATATTTTCATCAAAAGCTTAATGATGAACGTTTTACCGGTAAAAAAATATTTGAAATGGAGTTCGATCTGATGATAAAAGAGGCGAAGTAACATGAAGTAAAAGTCCTTTTTGTTTTTTCGTTTAAATAATTTGGCACGTGATATTCTCATCAATTGATAGAAATCTTCATTGGCCAAGTAATTCTTCAAAGTGTGTGTGTGCTCTCCATGGTTTTCCAAATATCATAAAACTCTTTTGCATGGAAAAAAACGTAGCAGAGAAATACATTAATTACAACTTCCCTAAATGAGAAACAAACACATATAAAAAGGGGTCATAACTAACTGTACCAATTACTTAGAAGGTTAAACAGATTACAGCTATAATGCGCAGTATTTCAAAAATAATGACAGTGATGAACTTTTTATGTTCCTAAATTTTTTCGATTCTGGGTCTGGCATCTGTTTTTTCTCTGAAAGAGTTGTATGTTAGGTTTAAGCAGAAAGCGTAATAAAAAAATCTCTCATCATGGGATTACAGCAAATCAAATAAAAGTTTTTTATTTGGTTATAGAATCAAAGATAGCTAATTAGGTATTGAATAAGGTTTTATTTTTGTTGACTTAATATCGCGCGCGCGCGCCTACAAATTATATGAGAGTAAAAGTGCATTTTTTATTATGTCTGAAAGTATTTTGTTTTAATTCATTCCAGTAAATTAATTATTTTTAAATCTTTTATTTTCGATATGCTCGCGCCCCCCTCGTAGGGTTATCGCTACCCCCCAGGGGGGCATTTTTATATCAGAGTGAAAGTATTTTGTTTAATTCACCTTTTACCCCACACAGTTTGATAAATACTGACTTAAACTAAAAGGATTAATTAGTAACTAAATAATTTTGATTGAAAATTTATTACTTTTAATTTTATTTTGCTTTCTAGAGAGTCATTTTTAAATGTTTTTTTTTATTTTAAAACATTTAATTATTTTATTTTTATAAAACATAAAACAATTTTTGTTAAGTATTTTTATGTAAGAAATAAAACAAATCACGGTGATTAATATTTTACAATTTTTAAACATACAATGTGATAAGTGTCACAAAAATTTTTTTTTTATTAGTATCAACAATTCCTTTTTGTTTAATTGAATTTCAAATATCTATTTTTAATTCATGATAGGAATTAAAAATAGATACTTTTTGTCAAACCGTGATTCCGTCGAAATAACATTCACATGAATATTAGTTTTTTGACTGTTTTTGGACACAAAGCGCAATAAACACAGACAATACCTCTCCCGCATTTGAACAACAATTAGATGACGAAAGCAACACCCGCGACACTCTATATCTCCACATCCATACTACGTCCATTCGAAGACTTTGAGACCGGACAAATTCAAAAAACCGTAAAATCCGGCATATAACGCGCACCTATACTTTCAAGTTGATTTTTTTAATTTTTAGGTATATTCGCCATATAACACGCACCCCTTTTTGTACGAAGTAATCTGAAATATTTGTATGCATTGCTTTTATGTTTTAGTTACTTTTTCCGCGAGGTATTATCTAAAAGTAGTGTACTTCTAAAACTGTAACTTGTAGTAACAAGTGTTGATGGATGAAGGAAGGTATATAAGCTTGGATATGTTATTACTCTTTCAACGAAAATTTCGTTGGGATTAGTGTATTTAGTTCCATTTCTCTGAGAAATAATTCATGTTTATATTTTTTTAAGTTAAGATTAGAGTAGTCTTTTATCCTGTGTTGTATCTGACAATGAAAACAAATATCATTAGATGGATTTAATGAGTTGCCTTAGAACTGTAGGACCAACTAGGAAATAAAAATATAATAACGGAGTGAGAGAGCGAAATAAAGATGTTCAATATTTTCACCTTCTGAAATGAATGTAAATTTATTTCAATTTTAATATATTTTAATCATCGTGCAATAATTAACACCATAAACTCTTTTAGTTCAAAAGACAAGTCGCCTTTTTTAAACAAAAAGGGTTTCGATACATGCAGAAGTAATTTTTTTTTATGCTCACATCTCTCATGTTATTTTTGAAAGCTATCGTTTTTATACCCGGCGTATAACGCACACCCTTAAGTTTCGATCTTATTTTTTGTGTTCAACGTGCGCATTATTCACCGGTTTTTTGGTATATTATCCCCCTTACACGGGCTATAAAAAGTGTAACGTCGTGAGTAGCTAACAAATAATGAATTGTCACAGCACCGACTCCAATCAAGAGATAACCATGGACAGCAAGATCAATCTCACATGGTACGATTCAATGGAAGGCAACAGTTCAACAGTCAACCTAGACAGTTTGTACAACAGAATCGACATAATTTTTGCCCGCCCAGAAATGACGAAAATATCCAGAGGCAAGGATGACAACTAATTATTGATTCAATGGTATGTTCCAAGCACTTTTGTACTCTAATTGACACAGGAAGCAATGTGTCATTAATTCCAATAAATTTATCTAAACAATTAAAAAATATTAAAACTTTAAAAAATAGTAATGCAAATATAAATCAAACTTGTGGGACTGTTCATCCCAAAGGTATAATTAAAGTTTATATGAATATCGGTAGTATATCTAAAAAAATAGATTTGTTTGTAACTGATACTAAATTGCTTTACATTATTTTAGGTCTTGAATATTTAAATTTATTTAAGCTTGACATTAGTATTCGCCAAATGTGTGTCTTTCAATTTGGTAAAAATTTAAGTAAGTTAAAATTGTTAAGTTAAAATTGGAGTTTAAAACTTTCTCAGTATGAATATTCGATAGTTTATATAAAAGGTAAGTTAAATATTGAAGCAGACATGTTGTCGAGGAACCTTGTATGTCATTATATATCACCCATTTGTCATTTTTTAAATACTGATGAAATTATTAAATACCGAAATTCAGAGAACATTAATGATCCAAAATATACAAAACATAATTATGTATTAACCGTTAAGAAAAAGAATTTAATTAAAATTGTAGTACCATTAGCTTTGAGAGAAAAATTAATAACAACTGCACATGAACAACTTGGTCACCCAGGTGTGAAAAACATGTTAAAATTAATTTCCCCAATTTTTACTACTGAAAAGACATTATATTAGGCATTTCAAATTTTGTTAAATGTTGTGAAACATGTCAAGTGAATAAAGAATCTACACAAAAAAAGTATGGATTATTAGAAGAAGTTCCTGTAGCAGAAGAACCATTTGAAATGATGTCACTAGACACTGTAGGAGGATTGAATTATCATAATTCACAAAAGAAATGCCTGCATATTGTTCTGAACCATGCTACCAGATATGCTTGGACATTTCCATCCAAAAGTGTCACTTCTGAAACTTATACAAATTGCTTAAAACAGATTTTTTCAATTCAATGCCCAAAACAACTGTTAAGTGATAGAAATGGTGCATTTACTTCTTCTAAATTTAAGAAATTTTTAAAACATCATAATATTAGACAATTACTAACTTCAGCATATAGACCACAATGCAATGGAAAGAATGAAAGAGTTAATCAGACATTATTAGCAAAATTAAGATGTAAAGTTAATTCAACTACAAAAATTCCTTGGACAAAATTATTAGAACAAGTTACACATGAATACAATAACTCGCCGCATGATGTTACTGGCTTTCCACCTGCATATTTAATGTTTGGAACTTTGCCATATGATTCGCCATTACCTAATGAAGTAAAATTAAACTATCCACCTATACAACAAGCTAAGACAAATTGCAGTAAATAGAACAATTAAACATCATAAGATAAATAAAAAAAAGGTATGATAAACATTATGTTGATGCAAAATTTAAAGTTGGAGATTTAGTCTTATATCAAAATTTCTCATACCCTAATTCAAGTAAACTTCAATCTCCTTATAATGGTCCTTTTAAAGTTGTCAGAAAACTCTCAAATGTTACTTATGAAATAGATAAACCAAATCAATATACAGGAAAATTAACAGATATTGTTCATTCTACAAGATTAAAACCTTTTCACTCTGAAAATCCAATTTCCAATTATGCTAAATTATGATTTATATTTTATAGAGAGTGTTTTCTCAAACATTGGGGGGGAGGGAAGAAGTGCGATGTAATTTTAAAAGAAGTACATTGTTATTCAGAAAAAAAATAATGAAAGTTGTTCTTAAAATTTGAATTTAAGACTTGTTTAAATTACGAACATCAAAATTTAATGTAATTGAATTTGTATTGTATCTTTATTCATAATGAACACACACATATTATTAAAGACTACTTTTTGAAGAAATAACTTAATTATAGACTGTATGAAAACATGGTGATGAGGTTAGTTTTACGATACATGATGTTATAATAATTTCATTGTGATTATTTGTGATAAAAGTATATTCTGAAAGTTAAAAAATATTATCTGACATTATGAAGATTTTATTATGGTTGTTCATTTTTTAAGTGAGTTGGTTGAATAGAGATTCTAATAATAATAAACAAAAGAACTGTGATATAAAAAAATAATTGAATCATGAACATTGAACTATGATTTTTCCAAGACAGGACTGTGTGAAACATTACATTGATTGAACTTTTACCTGTACTTGATATATCTGAAATACACTTATTTTTCTTTGCATTTTATATTTCTAGTAATATTTTGATATAATGTTGATGCTGTGTTTATTTTGGTAAATTTCTGTGTTATAGTTATGTAATCTTTTCTTTTTTGGGAGCTCCTAAACTCATCTTGTTATTTACTCCATATATGTCCTTTTTTATGTATTTACTTTACCATTATTCCTAAAATTATGTTGCTGTTATTTACTCTATATCTATTCTTTTTATGTATTTACTTTACCATTACTCCTAAACTCATTTTGCTGTTATTTACTCTATACCTATTCTTTTTATGTATTTATTTACTCATTAATCTAACATTCAATACCATTTTGAAGAACTTGTAACTTTTCGACATTTATCACTTTATTAACATTGTTTACAATTGATGCACATTTAGCAAGAATTTCACTTGATCTTATGTTATGTTGTTTAACCTTAATATATTTTTGGATGTCTCTAATATGAATAATCTTTATCTTATGTTGTTTTCTTAACCTCATTATTATTATAGTCATAGTGAAAGTATTAGATATGTGAAATATTTCTGAAAACAATTCTATGTAACACAATGCTCAATACCAAAATTTTGATATTTTGTTATTCAATATTGCTATTTTTTTACATGTCAGGACTCACCAGCTCAGTCTTTTACACAATTATTATATCTTCTAGATTTTTATTTCATTTGGGGAATTTGATATCATTGAAATATTATTTTTATTCCCTGGGGACTTGCCAGTCAGGATTGGCCAACCTGGCTGTGCCAGGATTCAGCGGAGGGGCGGGGGGGGGATTTGTCAGGTTTGAAAAGTTTAGTTTCAAAATTGAGGAAGTAACAAATGAAAATAGAGCGAACTCTTTACCATCGCGTAAGGATTTGTGGGTAAATAAGCCTATTTAAAGGTAGAGCGAGCGCTGACGAAGGATAACGCATACTCGAAAAGGCTTAGCTGGTGACTCCTCGCCGATATGTTGTCTTTTGTACCACCCGGTTGCGCGCCAAAGGGCCGCAATGTTGGATTTTATGTGATTGAAGCGAAATAAAAACGTTCTTATTGAAATGATGCCCTCCTCATTTTACCAGCTAGCCTCGGGCCTGACATACACACACACACACACACACACACACACACACACACACATATATATATATATATATATATATATATATATATATATATATATATATAGTATAATAAAATAAAAGTGAAGAATAACTAGAACCCACAGTGCTAAAGAAGTAAGAAATTGGAATTCAACAAACACAACAAATGTAGATACAAAAAGTCATTGGACTAAACTGGAGACCTATTATGATTTCTAAAGCTGTAGCTGAGTTAGGCGAGCGAATTAGGGTTAGGAATGCTTTATGGATCCAACCTTCCCCGTACAGCAGAAATTTTTGACATAATAGGGGGAAAAAACCAAGTTGAAAAGTTAAGCCTAATACAACACGTGGTTGTAGGACCTAATAAAATTGTAAAAAGAAATTGAGAAAAGAGAACAATAATGAATCTATCAAGGAGAGGAATAATAAAATTTTTTACATAGAAAAAATATTAGGAAAAACTTACTTGTAAAACAAAAATCCTGAACTCAAAAATCCTGTCCTCAAAAATACTTCCTACATCAATAAGATCCTACGAGAAATGGGTTAGGTAAATATATATATATATATATATATACCTATATATATATACCTATCTATATATATACCTATATATATATATACCTATATATATATACCTATATATATATATATATTATATATATACCTATATGTATATATATATATGCTTATATATATACCTATATATATATGCTTATATATATACCTATATATATATATATATGCTTATATATATACCTATATGTATATATATATAAATATATACATAACATTAATTTTTATCCACAATATCTTAATTTAATACAGACAAATAGTAACAACAATGAAGCAAATTTTCTTGACATACATATCAAAATAAAAGATAATGTAATAGTTTCTAATATTTATGATAAAAAAGAAGATTTTAATTTCTATTTTATAAAAGTTCATCATTGGGAGAGTAATGTGCATGTTTCTATATGCAGAAATATTGTTATTAATTATATACAACGCAATAAATTTCTGGTGTCACAAAAATCAGAAATAATAAATAATTATAAAAACATTTGACTAACTATTGCTTAAATCAGAAATACCCAATTAATTTTATTGATAGTTATATGAATAAAGCTGTTCAAAGTAGTAAGCGTTAAAAATTCTGAGATTGATAAAAGTTTATTACTATAAACTTACATATTTCATAGTTATAGTTATTTCCATATTCTAATATTAGATAAAATTACTTATTATTATTTTATTCATATATGTCTAGTGTTGCTAAAGTTATGCTAGTTTCTAACTCTCTTATTAATTTTTATTTCCATTTTTTTACACTTTTGTTAAGTGCTACATTTCAGCCATTCACATGATTTAAATCTGCATTAGAGTCCAGAATCTGGCAATAACTTTTTTATTGCACTCAGATTTAGCGCGAGCTCTGCATTTTCAAGTGCAATTTTTAGGTAAGTTACCTCTATCTTGTAATGGATTTAGATATTCCTATCCATTACTTTCAACAGGTTTATGCTCAGTATTATTTAAATAAAGGGGGAAGGTTGGCTGGCCAAAAAACATGTTCAACCCCTCTCTTATATATATTATTTTATATATTAGCTGTCCTAAGTCAGCAATGTTTATAATACTGCAGCATCCATTTTATAATTTTCAATCTCAGTTGCTCATGTGTCCTTCATTGTGTGATTTTCCTACTGTCTTCGTGTTTTTCGATAGTGATTGTTGGATGTTATCTCTTGTTTGTAGAGAATAAGACTATACATATATATATATATATATATATATATATATATATATATATATATATATATATATATATATAAAACTTGCTATGTGACATGTCTGACTGTGAAAAAGGACCATACTCCATAATTGACTCAATTTCATTTTAAAAACACAACGCAGAACATCGACATCCCTGCACTATGATAATCATTCACACACATAAAATATCTCTTAAATGGTTCATCTCTTTTTCTGTTATAAATATGTTTTCATTCTAAATTTTAATTAATTCTGTTCATTAGGTTTTCAGAAATTCGACATTATGTACAAATTTTCTCTCTCTCTCTCTCTATCTCTATCTCTCTATCTCTTCCCATTGCACACAGTAATTTATTTATAAATAAAATATAAAGTGCTAAAATAACCTTTTATCGATATTACTCTCATATAAACATATAAATTGTATCACTAACCAAAATTAAATATACACATTTACGATAAAATTTGTATATTTCATACATTTCCTTAAATATAAAGCATCTTACTTTCAAGAATTTTTCTAAAATATAGCATGAAATGTTTCCACAGAAAAATGAATGATTTATTTATAAAGAAAACCAATATAAACATCTGTAGTATATCAAATTTTCAAGTTGGTTTTTTAAAATATTTAAACTGTTACAAAATCCTAGAGAATAACAATAACTAATATTTCTTTAAAAAAAAGATAAGTATTGTTTTTATCTGATTGGTGGTTATATTCGAGTATATAAACATAATTTTTTTTCAAGAATATCATCATTTTTTCTCTTTTCGTTATATTTCCCTTTTACACGTTCTAAAAGATTTACAACCCATCAGTGTTTTAGTGGAACAATATCGATTCTTTAGATGCAATTTAGAACCAGAACAGTGTACTCTAAGAAACGTGAGAAAAATACACAGTAGTTTTTAAAAGTTACATTACTACAGAATTTCGTTACAAAATTGCACGCACAGAATACACTTGAGAATACAATTCTAATCTGACGCTCGTTCGAAAACGAATGAGCTGAAACAATTTGCATTCTCAGCGTAGCCGTGTAATGGAGATCAAACAAGCAAGTCTCTGCTTCGGTTGATAAGAGAAGCACGCAAGGTATAAACACTGTTTACTGAGCGCTAGTTCTGACGTCGCAGTGCCCAATGCCCCAACGTTTGTCACTTTGGGATGGTGGTTGATCGAACTGGCACGAATTGTGTCACGTTTGAGTTACGCAGTTATTGATTTTCTGGACGAAATTGATAATGCCAAGTGCTTGACGTATAGATGTTGTTTGAATTGCGTGATTTTTCTGTCATGATGCAAAATGCTATTTTCTTGCAACGTAATAAACTATTTTCATTTAGTTTCGCTTAACCCCTTACCTGCCGATTAAAAATTACGTGATTTTTAGGGCAACAAAAGGGTTTCCCATGGGCGCACCCCACAGTTTGAGAAACGCTGCTATATGGATTTATCTACTTATGATGAAAAAGATGAAGAAATGACAATACACATGTAACGCATATGGAAGAGCGTTTTGTTCCAAGGAATATTTCGAGCAATTTCACAAAAACTTGTAATTTTATTTCTCATTTTTTTTCTAATTTTTTTAAATTTATCTTTCGAAATTTTAACAACACAAACAAACGAAAATCTACCTTATGAGGTCTCCTGTGCTGATTACACTGGTTGTATACCTAAATAAGCCATGTATCCCTATGAGATTTCAATGGGATTTTGCCCTTTAATGGCTATATTAAGTACAAATGTTTAAAACATGATAAGATCAGAAACTAAAAAAATTCTAAAATCAAACAATCGAAACTTTAAGGATTGAAAAAGCAATAGCCTAGAGGAAAAGAAATCTCCCAATTAGGACATGAGTCCCCTGTTGACCCATTGGGCTAAATTCATGACGATCACGTGATAAATGCAATCACGAGCTGTCCAATGGATTCAAAATTTCAAATTTAATAATTTTAGCAACAATGTTTAAGTATTAAGACTGTTCATAAAATTTTAAAATTACCTTTTAATCAAGTTTTTTTTGTTTTGTTTTTTGTTCACCAATGGGCGTTTTTTTTAAATTAACAAATAAGTAATTTGCAAAAGAAAGTTTCTGTAAAATGTAAAAGTTGATAACAGCACATAAACCGATTGACTATGTGACAATTTCTGCTACGCAGCTGCAAAATCGGCTTCTTTTTGTGAATAGCATCACACATGCCCCCACAAAAAATACTGCGCGGTCTTTTCATCTGACGTCACCACGACAACTCATGGCCATGAGAAAAACAGCAATCCATCCACGAGCCGCAACCTTGACACAAATTCGAGGTTTTAGGGAAGCGACCGCCTCAACCCAAGAGAGTGGAAGGTCAGTCTGTTTGAAACACGAAGAAGATCGGTTGTGTTTACCTCCTCCCTCATAAATATCATATCTACAAAATTGAAATAATTTAATAGTATGAATAACTTCTACTTAAATGTTATTGTTGTTGTTTCTTATGCCACCTGTCTGACGTAGTCAGATCGAGGCCCACGAAATTCATCATGGCAAGGGGCTAGAAGTACACCTGTCGTTCCCTTGGCCTTGAGCACCATACAGGTGACAGCATGAATTAGCTCGGCGAAAATCCCCGAAGGGACGATAGATGGCAACACCACTGATTTTCACCTCCACAATTTAGGCATGGAACTGAAGGGGAGGGAAATATTATCCAGTCCTCAGCACTCGTAATTCAGCCCACGAGACTTTCGGACCCACTGATTTAACGAGCACGTATTCCGTGTGTACTCGGTGGGTATTTGGTGGCATTGGGCATTGAACCCAGGCTTTCCGGTCTGGAGTCCGATGCTCTAATCCAGTGATTCCCAAAGTGGTATATATAGACCCCCAGGGGTCTGTGACGACCTGCAAGGGGGGTTCACAATAGCAAAAAAATAATTTGGGGGTCAATGACGTGGAAGTGGGGGTCTATGTGATATTGGCTCTCATTCAACTAGTTCGGGACATTAATTTTAAAAGAAAATTTAATCAAGTGGAAACCAAATTTTACTTTTTTTAGCAGATTTATTTACTAAATTTAATGAGCTTATTTTGCCCTTATAATGTGGCAGCATACATTTTTTTTAAAACATGAACCATTTCCGCGTTTCTTTTCAGAGTTAAAGTAAAGAAGTATAATAATGGAGGTTCTCTCTCTCTCTCGAAATTTTCTCAAATTAACCCAGATAATCTGTCAGCACGTTTTGACCTAGGTTCAACAGTTAACTGCCTTTTATTCAGATATTGAAACCAGGTTTGAGAATGCTTTGACTATGGTAATACCACAGTAGGCTATGAATTTATATTGTCATATTGAGAAAAAAAATGTCACATGACAACAGGAACTGATTGTGATTTGCACCAATGAAGATTTTAAAGTTTAAAAACGGATGCCAGCAATTTTGGCTTTAAAAAGACAAACCTGTTATTTGTCCCGAGTTATGGATTATCGTGAGGAAGTTTTTTCCTAGTAAGAAGGAGTTTCAGCGCTGTTGCCAATCTCCAAAACAAAAAGAGAATCTGGACACTACTAACAGAGGAGATTCAAGGTTAAACCTGACAAGATTGATACTAAATGTTGAAAATTCATTATTGTAGCGCCAGATTCATCCCTCCCATTAAAATCATTTGTGTGTGGTTTTGTTATTTTATATATTAATTAACTTTTAATTTAATTAATTAACATATGCTTTTTAAACTTTTAACTCTATACTTCATTAGTTATAAATTTAATTCTTTTAAAGTAGTAGTAGTAGTAGTACTGGCAGTCAAAAAGACATTTAAGTTGATAAATTTGCAAAAATTCTATATTAAAAAGGCAGGGGTCTACCCCATACCGAAAAATATAGCAAGGGGTCTATGAGACAAAAAAGTTTGGGAACCTCTGCTCTAACCACTAGGCTACCCACGACCCACTTAAATGTAAATGCTGTAATTAACAGTTGTGGACGCAAATAAATTAATTAATTTCTTAACACTCACGCTATCATTAATTTTTCCAAACGTCACAGCTGGAAACACGATTGCATTTATCATATGACTATGACGCCATATGAATTTATGAACAAATTAGTTGGTGCCGCGTGATTGTAGTTATCATGTGACTATGACACCACATGAATTTAGCCCATACACCAGACAAACATCCCCTCTATGTTTTAACTTGTGGTCAAGGTGCAGAAATATTTTAAAATATTCCCTAGCTGATTACCTCATATTTCTTTAACTTAATTTTGTTTTTGAGATCTGCCTAGAGAAAATAACTGACGTTTGCTCTAATTTTTGAAATGATTCGAGTAAACAACATTTCTGAGTGAGTGAGTGAATATTAACGTCGCACTGTTCAGCTGCACGAGGGCTTTCGGTCACGGACCACGTAATTTTGAACCATGGTCAAGTGACCTAGACGACACCTGAACTGGAACCTCCTCTCCTAACTTCCACATCACATCAACGAAAGAACGTTTGAACTTATGCTTATTTAACGTGCATCGGCCTTCTCTGCACGGCCTTCTCGGCGGCTCTTCAGCTCGAAATTATGACGCGCCGGTTACGAGTTCGTTACCTTGACCACTAGGTGAGCCCCTCTCCTAACTACCACACCAACGGAAGGACGTTTAACCTCTCGACAGATTTAACATGCAACGCTCCCCTACATGGCGGGTCCTAAGTGGTACTGGGCTCGAACTCGTGACAAGACCAGCCACGACCCGATACCTTGACCATTTGCCTACCGCAGCCATCCATTATTTTTAGAGTTAGTAACAATTAAAATAATAATCTGTGTTTTCTTGTTAAAAGTTTTCCACTCTGATGTATTAAAATACAGATATATATAGAAATGGATCTAAGTTATATAGTTCAAAATTTTTAGTTAAATCTCTGCAGAATTCTGATATATAAGTAGGAAAAATATTACTAATATAAAATAATTTTGCATAAAAGGAGAATGTTTTGAAAATTGGTAACTCCATGTTAAGTTTTTTGGCAAAAAATTGCATTTAAATAATTTTTTATTTTAATAATATTCTTAAAACGATTACATTCGTGTATTATTATCTAAGTCACTCTAAAAGCCCTCGTGTAGCTGAACAGTGCGACGTTAATATTCAATCAATCAATCAATCAATCTAAGTCACTCTAAATACTAAAAAAAAATTAGTTTTTACGCTTTTGCAAAATCACGGCTCCGAACGTAGTCAAATACCTTAAGGTATCCGACCACGTTTGGAACTGTGATTTTAAAAAAGCGAATAAATGGATAATGTTCATGATATTTAGTGTCACTTAGATTAGAATACATATATAAAATTGTTTTAAGGACATTTTGATAAAAAAAATTATTTAAATGCAACATTTTACAAAAAATTAACTTAGAATAATATTTCTTCAAAACGTTCTCCTTTTATAAAATATGCTTCTATAATAATAATATTTTGCTTATGTAAAGTAAAGGCTTCTCTAGGGAGTCTGAACTACGATTTTTGAAAAATTCACATTATTTTTTCAGAGTTACAGCCAATTGAAATAACTATTGGCGCTTTTTTCTTAAAATTTCTCCTCTCTGTTGTCGTAAAACATGGATAAACCCACTTCTAAGTTATATGTTTCAAAAATTCTACTTGAGCGTCTGTACAACGTTTTGAGCTATGTACAAGCAAAATATTATTATGATAGAAGCATTTTTCACAAAAGGAGGATATTTTGAAAATGGGTCATTCTATGTTCATTTTTTGTCAAAATATTGAACTTAAATCATTTTTTATTATCTACTCTTAAAACAATTTTATATACATTTTCTAATCTAAGTGACACTAAATATCATAAATATTATCCAATTATACGCTTTTGCAAAATCACGGTTCCGAACGTAGTCGGATACCTTAAAGCTGTGATGTGTGGCCCTATTATAATTTCAGCCCTAACTTCTGGATGAAGACACAATGCAATAGTGAATAAATTGCTGATTATTTAACTTAAAAAATTATTCTGAATATAAATAGCATTTCTCAACAAAATAGAATTTAAAACATAAAACAAATTAAAAAAATTCACTACAAATGTCGTCAGGTTAATATTATTTTCTACTTACTGTCTTAATTAAACAAAGCTTTATGACGTCATATTAGTGACCGCAATAGCCTAGTGATTATTGTCGCGATATTGTGATCAGCTTGTCATGAGTACTGGCTCTAGTGACACTAAAAACACGACCTGTAGAGGGTCTGATGCATGTTAAAGCTGTCGAGCTCAGAATTCTTCCACTGTCGTGGTGTAATAGTTTGGAGAGAGGATTTGCCAGCTCAGGTGTTGTCTTCATCACTTGATCGAGGCTCAAAATAACCAGGTCCATCACCAATTGGGCTGCTTTAAAGTGCAAAGTTATTAAATACTCCCAAATATGATATTACAATTTATTACCCTAAAACAAATATGAAGTTAAGAGTGTTGGAAACCTAAAATCTTATTTTTTGACAATTTGAGATTTTTACATTTTAAAGTTGTATAGATTTAAACCTTTCTTAAAATACTTTACGTTAACCTCTAGGGTAATTAGAAGCCCTTAAAACCTATTTTTAACTAATCATTGAAACTGGGCTACGCCCAATTGAATGGCGAAAAATGTAAACAAAGTACTTCGTTTTTGCTTAAAAGTTGTGAATGACTAATATAAACCAAAACATTTATCTTTTATTGTAAATTGAGTCTTTTATTTTTTTATTTATTTCCTGGCCGATTAGAAGAGTCTGTATACATTAGAATCAATTTATCTCAAAATGTAAATTTTGATGTTCGATGTACCTTTTTTGAGAAACTACTGTTCACAGGTATGTAAATTTTTTATGATATATTTATAATGATGGCTAGCATATACTAAAATTAGCTTTACGTAAGAAACCCAAAAATTTATTTTTTACAAATATTTTATGTAAAAAATGGGTCGAATTTTTCACTATGTTGGATAAAATATTTTATAAATTATGAAAAATTTCAAAATTATAGCTAAAAGTTCATTTCAGTATAATGAGAAAGGTGTATTTTAATTGTATGAAATATTTCAAGCAGTACATTTAACAGATTTTGAGAAAAGGTACATCGAAAACAACTAATTTAACATTGTTGGTATAGAGGTTTCCGACACGCCTTAAAAGATTTGTAAATAATGTTATAGATGACAGTCAAGTATTATGGAATGGTCGGGAAAAATAAAATACCGAGTTTTTGGCTCTGTTTGTAGCTGCTAACACGAGGAAAACCTTGAGCTACAAAAAAAAGACTCTCATAATGTATTACAGAGAGTTGACCGCTTGTTTTTGGCGCACGACTCACAACGGAACAAAGTGTGTTTTCAAACGTTTTTGCAGGCAAGTTTTCAAACATTTTTACGTACAAGTACACATGTGACTTGAGCATTGAAGTTAAGCATAATGTACACTTAAAGAATTGTAGTTTGTAATACTGTAGTTGCTTTTTATCTGACCGTGTTTTGTTCTTCCGTTTAAAGGTTCATTTTCCAAGAAGGTGTGTTGGGTATTATATGGAATACCTAGTATATTCCATAATACCCGACGTAAAAGTATAGTTTTAAGTATGACCCGACAAAATATACTGAATAAAAATAAAGTTAGAATCAGTTTGGAGTATAATAGTGATAGCTATACAATAATTTTTATTTATATAAATAACATAACCTCATTTAAAACTAAAAACATTTTTTAATTGAATCCATTGAAATAGAAATAAAAACATAAACAACAGGCAGGAAGATTGGGTCTTTTTCTATAACAACTTGTTCCTCATATAAAAAAGTGTTAGGGGATAAGTTAAAAAAAAGGACAAAAGGAAGGAACCAGGGATTTCAGAACACAAGAATATTCAAATACACTTTGTTAACAAATCAGACCGAACTACTGGACATAAAAATGACTCTAGTAAAGGCAGCAATGAATCATTCTATTCTGATGGTTCATTTGTAATAGACTTTGGCTTTTGTAGTTAAAAATAACTATTTTTTTTATAAAATCTTAATTAGTTTTTCAATTATTTAAATCAGCTATTCCATATTACTATTTATCCTTTTTCTTAGAAAAATAAACTTTTTTATAACATCAAAATAAATATAATTCTTTTTGACAAGAGTAATTTCTTACAATCTTTTATAGTATATATTCATGATGATTTTGCAGATTTTTATCAAAAACCATTAAAGGTATTTTTAGAAATGTAAATGGTATTACACACGCACGCACACACACACGCACTCATATATATATTATACAGTACCCGACTCTTATCCACATTAAAATTGTAGAATGAAATTATATGTTCATAAATAATACTCTTTCTAAATAAAATCACATGAAAGGCTTAGAATTTTAAAATTGTGTGAAAAAATAAAGCCCTATTCTAAACCAACGATATGCAACTTTAAGCTGTGGTACCGTAACAGCAGTATCAAATAAATATTGCATTCAAGATTTAGTCATATCCTCTTCCTTTGCGAACGAAATTATTATATTCTTTGCTAACATATATATCCGTTTAAAATAATCTAATACCAGAGCAAATACCTAACAGAAGGAGAATGTATCTCAACTCATCTCTACATTTTCTCTTCGGGTTGGCACAGATTTTCAAATCGAAAATCCACACACCTCCCTCCCCCCAAAGTATTGTTGGAATTGAAAAATGAGATTGATATTTTCGCATGCAAATAATGCATCCTTTTCTGAGTTTTTCTCAGAACATGCTTTATGATTATATTTCAAATGGCAGTTTGATTCCAAATCGCTTTTTTGTTTTATTCAGCCTTCTTTTTTCCATTTAGGGATTTTAAATTGAAATTTAACCATTTTTCCGAAATTGTAAGGGATTTATTTGCATGCATATACAAGCTTCAGTTATAGATATGGAAGATTTGAGAAACGGGTTTCTTTTTTATTATTAGATTATACCACTTTGCTACAAGATTTAAAAGGAAATTACTTTTTTATTAAATATTTTAAATTGATTTCTGGAAAGCAGGTTGTTTACCTTTTCTCGATTTTGAAAGCTTTTTAATTCTCTTATATGCGCTGTTTGTTTATTCAGATTGAATTGCAATTTAAAATTTTTATCGTAGTGTGTTTGAAGCCCGTTTGCTGATCCGTATTAAATAATGAAAATAAGAGATATATAAATTATTGCACTTCAGTTATATTCACAAACTTGTATTCAATAAATAATAAATCCTAACCGAGCAGGCAAAGAAATATAAATTTAAAAAATCAGGAATTTAAAAAAAATAATTTGTGGTTTCTAAAGAAAAAAGGGCTTGAATATTGTATTAAGGATAGCGATGCAATAATTGTTGAAATTAGTAGAACAGAACATTTTATCGAGTGGTTGGTATTTATTATAAGATAGATAATAGGTAATTTCAATGCAGGGTGTCCGATAATTAGCACCTAAACTTAATAAAAAATTCCCTAAGAACACTATTTGAACGATCCATAGTTTACTAGAAAAATTCGGCAAATGAGGGCTCATGATTTGGCTCGGGTGTATTTCTGTTTTCCTGTACGTGATTGGCTATACGTGGCATACCTTAGGCGCTGTACCGGTTCTTTGGCCCCCACGATCCCCATATCTTACACCTTAGATTTTTTTCCTATGGTGCCATCCCATGGAGTTTGTGCATCGAGACGCAGTGACCACACAAATGGACTAGTGTGCACATAACGTATACACCCTTCCTTACGTAATACGTTTTTTTTTTTCACACGGCTATAAGTAAAACTATTTCAAAGGCTGTGCAATGTTACAAAATGACCTTGTCAGCGTTTGTAGAGGATATACTTATTTCAGAGAAAAATTTGCTTATATGTGCTTTTTTCTTCCCGCCCCCAATACGCTCATCTATGTGAGTGAGTGAGTGAATATTAACGTCGCACTGTTCAGCTACACGAGGGCTTTTGACGATTTCTCGTCTGTGTGAACAACGGTGGTATAGGAGAACGAATAGCGTAATTTTTAATCAGCAGCTAACCAGTAACGATGCAATCACTGATTAATTAGTTATGCAGGTTACTTGTAGTTTCCGGTTGAATACTATTGCAATATACCGTTTATCACGACCAAGTAATCCCAGTCAACCATACGTTATTTTAGACTAGTTTGGATTTATTTCCATAATCAAAAAATTACCGAATATATTCAAAGTCGAAAAACTTTTAACTGACAATTTTGCTTTAACGCTCATCCATTCGCCTTCTTTCAGCCATTGAAAGATGAATATGAGAAAAAAATAATCCACAGGGAAAATTATTACTTCGTATCAGCCTTTAAATGTACTTTCTTAAACTCTTCAGAATTCTGTTGATTCTAGCAACTGTCTATTTTATTTATATATGCAATTAGCATATGCTAGTTGCATGTAACCATTTACACTCGCTGAAACTTTAAGCCACTCAAATTCAAATGTTTTTAAAAATTAAAAATATACTTTATAAATTTTGGAAAACATATATTTTTCTTTTCAGTCAGAAAGTATTTTTCCTCTTAAAAATGGTTTCTGATTATGAATTCCATGTCTCTTTAAGGTTCTACGTTCGGAACCGTGATTTTAAAAAAGCGCACAAACGGATAATTTTCACGATATTTAGTGTCACTTAGATTAGAATGCATGTATAAAATTGTTTTAAGGACATTATGACAAAAACAATTATTTAAATGAAACATTTTGCAAAAAATTAACTTAGAATAATATTTCTTCTTAAAACGTTCTCCTTTTATAAAATATGCTTCTATAATAATAACACTTTGCTTATGTAAAGTAAAGGCTTCTCCAGATAGTCTGAACTAGGATTTTTGAAAAATTCACAATATTTTCAGAGTTACTACCCATTGAAATAATTATAGGCATTTTATTCTTAAAATGTCTCCCTTATGTTGTAGTAAAATATGAATAAATCCACTTCTAAGTTGTATATTTCAAATATTCTAGTTCAAGAGGTCTGTGCTATGTACAGGCAAAATATTGTTATAATAGAAGCATTTTTCATCAAAGGAGAATGTTTTGAAAATTGGTCATCTATGTTCATTTTTTGTCAAAATATTGTATTTGAATAATTTTTTATTATAAAAATACCCTTGAAATAATTTTATAACATTTTCTAATCAAAGGACACCAAATATCATAAATATTATCGATTTATACGCTTTTGCAAAACCACGGTTCCGAACGTAGTCGGATACATTAAAGACATACTATCTTAGTTTTTTATAATTTTCTTTTGTTTAATGGAGATGGAAGAGGGGATTTACAGGAAAAATTTCAGCCGCTTGAATTGCTATGGATTTTTCTAATTAAATAGAGTAGAGGAATGAATTAATTTATATTCTAGCATCGTTTATAGTTTAAAAAAATTTACTGCCTTGAAAAAAAAATTCATCCTAAAATTTATTTTTTTTATCAGCAGATTTTACATTTAATCTAATTATTTTATAAATTACAGAGTACAGCATTAAAAATATTGACTTATATTTACTGAATATATTACTTTTTTGTGGAATCTTTATTTGAGAAATTTTAGCCGGAATATTAGACTTAGATTAACGGGATTATATATTAGAAGCTTTAATGTAGGGTATGAATTGCTGACGAAAATAACGGCTGGGAATTTGCCAGACTATTTCTAGGTAAATTTTGAAGAAGTTTATAAAGAAATAGAATTTTTTTCTGTTCAAGATTTTGTCTTTAGAAACTTATTATTAGATCATTAAACAAATGCTTCCTGATTTTAACTTATATTTACTTTAAAAATGTACTACTTTGTAAAAGTTCAACTTTATTTTCAGTGTCTTTAAAAATACACCACCCTATAGAAAATTTTTATAATATTCAATTTTAATTATATACTCAAAAGATAATGTTTTTAAGTAACAAAACAAAACAAAATTTAATTCAAAAGATGGTATCGGTATAACCTCTAATTAGTTCATGCTTTTTTTTTAAATAAAACTGAAAAATTGAATTTATTTACATTTTTTCCTTCAAATTCTTACTTTCTCATGTTATAAATGAATATTTTCATTCTAGACATAATATACACTGAATAACCCAATCATTATAACAATCTACTTAGCGTAGCGTTGTTTCATCTTAAGCACGCAAAACTACATCAATCCGCCTTGGCGTAGATGCTGCAAATCCTTAGAAGACGTCGGAAACAGATTGTACGAAGTGTTCAGGCAACGGTCACGCAACTCTCGAAGTGGTTGTTTTTGAGCTCTGATGTTAAGTTTGATTTCTGATTGGTTTGAGTTGGTGGTTTTTGAGCTGTTCTGTGACATTCTATATGAAAAGTATTGGATTAAATCTTCAGAGAAAGAGCGGTCATCTCAAACGGAATACATATGTGACGGTATCCTTACGAGTCAGTAAGAGCTCCCGGACAGGTGTGATCACTTTTGTCTAGAGGTTATGTGTTATGTTACGCGGCTTCGAACCCCCTAGTATCGCGGGTTCTGCCATTGGATTCTCCCCCACATTGGGGACCTTGACTGAATTAAGAAAAACTCAACATTTTGATTTGTCATGGCACCCTCTACCCACAACAAGAGCAACCAAAGTCGTCAGACTCAATTGACGCAGCAACCAAAGTCATCAGACTCATTTGACACAACACCACCAATTCACAGCAATAACTTATACTCTACACACGCTCACCATAACAAAAATCGTTCATCTATCCGCTGATTCCCTAGTGGGGGAGTACTGTGGCGATTTCTCTATAATCCAGTCTCAGCCTCTGGACAGGAGTGATCACTTTTGTTTATTGGTTATGTTACCTGGTTACGGCCATTAGAATCGCGGGTTCTGTCCTTGGATAAGCACCCCACACATTTTTCTTCTTCTCGAATCACTAAAACACGATGCAAACCTCGTGAAATGCAGAGTTGTTCTGCGGGAAGACTCCATTCCCAGTGAAGGAGACTATCGCAGTGTTAGGGTGTACCCAAAATGATTTGAGATAGTCCACAGTTTTCACGCCATTATCGTCTAGATGAAAACATACCCTAAATCATGATACAGCTATCACGAACCTATTCATGTCCTGTAGTATATGTGCGTGCTTGGAATAAGACGTACCTTGACGCGAATAACAACGTAATTAATCAAGAACTGAGATTCATCCGATTCATCTCTTTCACCGTTGCATTACCCACTCGGGATGATCAAAGGCCCATTGCTGGTGGAAATTGCTGTCATCTTTGTTTGCAAAAACATATGAAAGAAGTGTCTTTCACGGATTTTCATATACAACACAGTGTCTTCAATTGTATGCTCCTAAACATCTCTACTTAGACCTGTCTTGTATAAGGGTCACCCAACTGAAAGTGTCACTACAGTCGGTTTGATAAATGGTATAATGGTATTAATATAAATTAGTATACAAAGGAAAGAAGCAATACAAATGTAACAGATAGGCTAGACAAAATCACCTTGGAGGTTGAAACAAGTGTCCCAGTGGTCCACACATGATGGATACCCTGGATAAAGAAACTCTGGGGTAGGTTGTGAAACCAATTATCAACAGCATCTTGGACCATATTATAATCAGGAAATCCCCGTTCTTTCACAGTTTTTTTTGAGTGAATGGAAGATATGATATTAACACGGTGAGAGGTCAGGGCTGTAAGTCGAATGCTCGAGAACCTCCCAATGGAATTGCCGTAACAATGTTTGACACACCACAGCCACATGAGGACAAGCACTGTAAAGCAAAATGATAATCCCATGTGACAGAACTTATTGTTTCATGCAATGTGTCTCAGTACGTGGTAGCATTGACTGTCGTACTTTCTGGAGCATCCATGATGTTAACGATGCCTTTTAAAGTGTTCCCACGTTATCCCATACGCAACTGGCGGGATCTGATGATACCGCATGCATTCTCAGCGCTCTGCGAGATCTATAGGAGCATACGCAGCCATATTTCTCTTCAAGTGGTAGGATTATTCCAGCAATGTCATTTTCAATTTGGTGACCCATTTATTTGGCTCTCAACTGAACCAATGCTGACACTGATTTTGACTCTCCCTAGTGGCACCGCTTTAAATGTCGTTTTTTGTTGATGATGCTTAGGTATTCCATGTCGTGCTATCGACATCGCCATCCATCTAACACTTTACTTAGATTACCAACAACAGTTCGCGAATACCCGACAAACCATGCAGCTTCGAAGATACTCGTTTCAAGCCGTCGAGTCATTACAATCTGCCCTCTATCAAAGTCACTTAGATCAGTATCCTCCCCCTCAGACGTAATTGACAAGAGAATGCCTCAGTATCTCCAGCAGCAGTTAAGTACCATTCCTTCCTCATCACGTGCCTTCCCTGTTTTCCAGCCGAGCACATCGAAAAGGGTGGAAGTGGTTGTAATCATTGGTCCAACTGCATATTACTGTCTAGAATTAAATCAATGAATATTACTAATCCACGATGAGATCAAACAAATCATTACTTTTGGACATATATTCAAATCAATGTACTCACTGATGAAAAAAATTTTAATTATTTCCTCATAGTTTTTAAAACAATACAATGGTAATAAAAAGCTAAATTTTAAATTTCATTTGTAAAATTGAATGATTTTTTTAATCTTATTTTGTTACTACAGGAGCAAATGTTCATTAAATCCTTCTAGGCTCATTTTATTTCTGGATTATATAAATTAATAATTATCAATTTTTTTTATTTATATTTTCCAACATATTGTACATAACTTTTTTTAAAAAAAGTAGCACCATTCACATATAAAATTTCCTAAAAAACAATGTAAAAAAAATCTATTTGCATAAATGGTTAATTTACCTTTAAAGTTGGCTTTTTGCATGGCAGAGAAATCAGTAGACTTCAATTCACATGGACTATAGACATAAAGCTTAGAATACTAAGCTTTTTTTCTAGATCTTTTACACATTTACCTAAATGATTATGAAATTGTTAATCAAAGTTTGATCGTGTTTGATAAATTCAAAACACGGTGTTGTTGTTGTTGTGGCTAATGGCAGAGAAAGGCCCACGAAATTCATCGTGGGCACAAGAGGTACGCCTTCGTTGGCCTTGAGCACCATTCACAGTGAAACTATAGACATAGAAGCTTATCTCCACTTCCACAATTTCTGCAATAACTGAAGGGGAGGGAAAATATTTCCAGTTTCCTGCGCTAGTGAATAAGCTTTACGGACATTTAACGAAATGATTATGAAATTGTTAATCAAAGTTTGATCGTGTTTGATAAATTCAAAAACACGGTAAAGCACATAACCCAACATCGCAATCTGGACAGAAGAATCTTGTTTTTCTTCTTCGCTTTACTGTCTATCTTTGAGCAGCGAATAATACATTGTTGTGTTGGATTAATTTTCTTCTCTGTTGGGGGAAGGTAGTTATCAAAGTGTCTTTCAGACTACCGTGAAAGGGGATAATCAACAGAAGGACGCCCTTTTTTTGCAGAAATCTCCACCGAGGGGTACTTTTCAATGTTTCGCAACTATAAAAAGCACGTGTGAAATAATTAGGGAATGACCGATTGCAAAGTGTAAATTTGCACAGTGCGCCTGAGCTACACTCGGAATGAGCAAGGCTGGTACATTTTGCCTGCCCGAGCTCGGCTAGGGAAAAAACGGGAAGAGGTTAAGTTAATTTTTTGAAATTCTTTTTAGTTTACCTAATAAAGTAGGATATTTTATACCTTACACCGTAAATTTAACACATTAAGCTGACTAAATACTTTCGGAGCCGTGATTTTGAAAAAGTCTATACACGAAAAATGTTTTCAACATTTATTTTCAGTTGAATTATAACAATGATTCTCAACCATCTTTTTATTGCGGTACACTTTTACCAATTTCAAAGTTTAGCGGCACACAAAACAATGAAAGATGTTTAAAAAAAATTTTACTTATGTATATAAGTCAATATGTGAAATATTTCATGGTTATAATTTTCAATGTTAAATATAAAATAATATGTACGACGAAGACAACAAAATGTTTATTGAGTAATTAATTACAAATTAATTATAAAAATACATTTAAAGCCAAATTTGAGCTTGATGAATTTCGAAGCTTTCGATTATTGCAAAAATCGTTTGGTCGTAAAAAAGATAATGTCACTCTCGTTTCTTCATCGACATTTAAAAGTTTCAATCTTTTTTCCGTTTTTGAATTTGTTATAGCCGAAAATCTGAATTTCTCCAAATAAGATGTAGAAATTTTATTATTTTTACTATTTTAAAGCTTTTTTGGCTATTGTGAAATAATCTCATCTAATTTTAATCCAAAAAGGACTAATTAATTCTTCTGAATGTTTTGAAATTAAATCTCGATTGTTACAGAGCGAAAAATTATTTTTTATCTTCATTCAAAGTTAACTCATATGCATATGTATCCTTTATCACAAATGGATTACGAGCCCAATCAATATCCATTTATCAACGAAAGGATAGTCGCCCAGCCAGTGTGGTGGATATGATACTCGGCTTTTAATCCAGTGGACTCGGGTCCGAATCTCAAGTAAGGCATGGATGTATTTTAGGAGAAAGAAATTGGACTTTCGCCTGAAATGGATTCCCGTATCGAATGGAAAGCAGCGCACTACTTCTGTTCTATACTGGGATCATCGTTTGTAATAAAGTCTATATTTATCTGGGATTGTGTTGTATGTTTCTGTTCATCTATCTCTCGACTTACGTATGTATCCCAGAATGATAACAACAACGATAGGATAAGTTAAATATACCACGAATACCCTTATTTTATTTTTATAAAACGACCGAATGATCCGGTTCCAGATTTTATCTTTTTTTTCTCAGAGTATAATTAATCATTAAAAAAATTGGTGGTACATTTCAGGAATTTGGAGGTACATAAAAGTGCCGCGGCACAGAATCACTGAATTTGAATATACATATAAAATTACTTCTCAAACTTTCAACATATTTGCGACTCAATTTTCGTGGCCGCGGTAGCCGAGTGGTATAGGTATCGGACCGTGGCTTGCTTTGTCACGGGTTCGAACCCTGTATTACTAAAGACCCGCCGTGTAGGGCAGCGATGCACGTTAAATCTGTCGAGAGCTGAAACGTCCTCCCGTTGGTGTGGTAGTTAGGAGAGGGGGTGCCAGCTCACACAGGTGTCGTCCACGTCACTTGACCATGATTCAAAATTACGTGGTCCGTCGCCAAAAGCCCTCGTGTAGCTGAACAGTGCGACGTTAATATTCAATCAATCAATCAAGCGACTCAATATTCAATCTTAATTTTCATCACACCCCCTCTATGCAATTATAATCTATTGAAATCAATTATACTATACTTTGATGTTAAAGCTAGAATACGATTAAAACCTCTTAAATGCCACCTGCGTATACAAACGTCTCACTCATCCAAAGCATTATTTTCCCTGGACGTATATATACGTCTTTCCGAAGTATGATCTTTTCTGTGCATGTTTATCCAAAAAACTATTCCGAAAGATATGAAATGCAATAAAAGGACCTTGACAGCTAATTGATAAAATATAAACCGAACAAATTATCAAAATTAGTGTTAATTTTTGGATATAATTTTATCTAGGACAAGACCATGGGGTCACTGGTTATTATTAAACTTGTTCATAACTTGGCATTGTTAAAATTAATTATCAAATACATTGTGTAGTATTGATACATTTATAATTTTATTATATCATTGTAAAAGTGTATTTTATTTTTTATTACATCAGAATGTGTGTGTGTGTGTTTTGTTTACTTTCAGAAAATTAGTAATTTTTCTAAATAATCTTTTGATTTTGACTTTTCAATATGCTCGCACCCCCCTCATAGAGTTATCACGCCCACCAATGGAGGGGCACGCCCCGCAATTTGAGAAATGCTACTTTAAGAATTTATTACATGTAAAAAAAGGTTTTAAATGCAATTTTTTTGGCAAAAAATGATATGATACCAAACATTATAATGCTCCATACCAGTAATTCTGTGTCTATTTTTAGCTAGAACATCCCCTACAGAGCCTGAGCTAGGAATTTGGAAAAATATTCACATTATTTTTAAAATTGCGATCAATTAAAATACTAGCTCGAGCTTTTTTGCTAAAATTTCTTTACTCTGAAATATCACAATATAAACACATCCACTTATAAAATTTTTGTTTCAAAAATCCTAAAACAGGCTCTGTGCATAAGTCTTAGCTATACAGCAGTGGTCAAAATTGTGGACACTTTTTTTTAAATTTGAATGCGTATAGAAAATTTTATGTTGCACAAAACGCAAAGTATTTTATATCTTTTTAAAGAAAATTTAATACTGAATTCAATACAAAAAAGAAACTTCAAATGTTTGCAACGCACAAAAAGTTATGCTGCAATAACTGTCAATATACATTAGATACTGATGATAGCAGTGAGTTATCAGAAATCAGTGAGGTTGCGTTTATTCTTTATTACAGCTTCACATCAATGTTTAATTGAGCTGAAAATAGTTTTAAGCTCTTCCTTCGTTATTACATGGTGCCATGAAACAATTATATCCTCAATTATGTCCTTTTTATTTCATGGGTACCTCATTTGGACAAAAGGTTTCAAACGGTGCCACAAGTTTTCGATAGGATTGAGGTCTGGACTGTTTCCTGGCCAAGATAACAATGATATTTAGTCAAAAAGCAATGATATCACATAAAAGAGTAGATTGGACACTTGTGTGATGAGAAAGTGGCATTTTCTTAGTTAAAATTACATAACAGATTGGGGTAGCTCAGTGACTACATCTGGAGAATGAAAGTTTTGTTTAAGATGTCAGGAGACAAATTTAATTAAAAAAAGCAGGAAAAGGCCGAAAAAGGTGCATGATATATGTTGATGACCGAAGAACAAAAATACTATGTTTTAGAGATAAAAGAATTTCATGGACATTCATCAGAAGTGATCTGAGTGATGCTGCTGTTTTTGTCAGATCAAAAATATTTAAGAGTAGATTAGTAAATGTAAGACTAAAAGATAGAATTCCAAGAAAAAAGCCATATCTT
Source organism: Trichonephila clavipes (assembly GCA_019973935.1). Lineage (NCBI taxonomy): Eukaryota > Metazoa > Arthropoda > Arachnida > Araneae > Nephilidae > Trichonephila > Trichonephila clavipes. The sequence goes on along the minus strand of BMAU01010736.1, from coordinate 21,764 downwards.
AATTTACAGCAGTCCTAAAAGAGACTTCAGTGGGCAATGGAACACATTAATTGGACAAATGATTATAGGTCACAAATTATATAAAGGGACAAAACTAAAATATCGTTATTTGGTAGTGGTAGCCCAAAATATGTAAGACATAGAATAGCAGAAATGCTAAATCCTGACTGCATCCAGCCAACTGTGAAGTACCCTCATGTTTTTATTATTTAGTCATGCATACAAGCAGATGGTATCGGTCGTCTTCATATCAGCGATAGGACACTGAATGTCATAAAATACATTGACACCATTATAGAACCCAACCGTCTGCCTTCTATAAGGGATATATTTATTAACAATGCTTGGTTTATTTTTAAGGTATCCGACTACGTTCGGAACCGTGATTTTGCAAAAGCGCATAAATGGATAATTTTGATGATATTTAGTGTCACTTAGATTAGAATACATGCATAAAATTGTTTTAAGGACATTTTAACAAAAAATATTATTTAAATGCAATATTTTGTCAAAATTTAACTTAGAATAATCTTTTTTTTCAAAATATTCTTCTATTGGGAAAATGCTTCCATTATAATAATATTTTGCTTGTATATAGCACTCAGACATCTCACAGAGACTCAACTAGAATTTTTGAAATACACTCTGTCGCAAAAAAATATATGCAACCAGAAGAAATTGAGCTACATTCACGAAATTTGGTATGCATGTAGTGTATATGAAAATAAACAAATGATTAAAAATTCAGAACAAAATATCATTTTATTAAGCGGTTACAGCTTGCAAAAGGTTAAAATTCAGTAAGTAGTAAAGCCACCTCTGGCAGCTATACAAGCCGAAATTCGGCGTGGCATCGATTCAATTAGATCACTTATGACCCCGTGGAAGATCCTGCCATAGTCTTTGCATCTGCGCAGTTAATTCTCCTGTATCTCGGGACGGCTGCAGTTGCCTCCCAGCGCGTCCAGACATGCTCTATTGGCGAAAGATCTGACTGGCAGGCCATGGTAGGACGTCATATCCTTGAAGACATTGTTGGGAGAGTCGCGCAGTATGTGGACGAGCATTATCCTGTTGATAAATGGCACCAGCAGGTGACTTGATAGCATGGGTAGCACAATCGGCGTTAAAATATCGTCCACGTATCTGCGAGCTGTCAAAGTGCCTTGAAGGACCACTAAAGATGATCGTGTGTCCCAAGAAATTGCTCCCCACACTGTGACACCTTGTGAAATTGCTGTATGCCACTCGACAATAAATGCCGGATCGGACCGCTGGCCGGTGCGCTCCAGACACGTGTGGCGGTGGTCATCAGCACTGAGACTGAATCGGAAATCATCACTGAAGATGACACGATCTCCAGTCTGTCACACTCAAGTTGCCCGAGGTCGGCAAAAATCCAGTCGACACTGCCTATGATGTGGGGCAGTGGTAACCGTCTTAGCGGACGTCGGCTCCTCATGTTCAACTTCGGCCAGTCGTCTCCTTATGGTTTCTCTTGATGGCACTGGATGTCTGAAGGAGGTAAGTGGCGTTGAATCGATGCTAGCGACGTTGTTGGTGCCGAAGTGGCCCCATTGAAAATTCTGATTGCACGATCCTCGCGATCATTTGTGTTCCTGGGACGTCCTGACCCTCCGCGACGGTACACTCTACCTTCTGTGATCCACTGTTGCCAACACCGAGCAACTACCATAATCGTTGACCGAGGTGGCGGCCGATACGTCTATTCGACCAACCTGCTTCTCTGAGGCCTATTATACGGCCCCTATCAAAGTCCGTCATTTTATATGCATTGTACTGCCGCCGGTTACGTCTTAGAGGCATCCTTCTCAATATCGTCTATCAAAGTCATCAGATTCGTTTGGATAGCCGTACGGCGCTCGTACTCATGCTTTTAAACTCTCCCAGTTGCGCAACTAATATGCACATAGCACACTTAGCCTTGTCTCATTGGCTTGAAATTTTAATCATTTGCATATCTCTTACCAGACTACATTATTGCCGAGTTTCGTGATAGTAGCTTGATTTCTTCTGGGTGCATATATTTTTTTTGACAGAGTGTATATAACTTAGAAGTGGGTTTATCCATATTTTACTACAACAGGAGGGAGAAATTTTAACAAAAACACGCCAATAATTATTTCAATTGGTGGTAACTATGAAAATAATGTGAATTTTTCAAACATTCTAGTAGAGCCTCTGTAGAGAGGACTGAGCTTTATACAGGCAAAATATTATTATAATAGAAGCATTTTTCAAAAAGAAGAACATTTAGAAAAGTGATTATTCTAAGTTAATTTTTTGCCAAAATATTGTATTGAAATAATTTTTTTTGCCAAGATGTCCTTAAAACAATTTTATGCATATATTCTAATCTAAGTAATACTAAATATCATGAAAATTATCCATTTATGCGCTTTTTTAAACACACGGTTCCGAACGTAGTCTAATATCTTAAACAAGATTTTGCCCCTTGCCACACAGTAATGTAATTGAAAGACTGGTACCGTTATAATGTCTTTGAATTGTTGCCCTGGTCAGGAAACAGTCCTGACTTCGATCCTATCGAAAACTTGTGGCACCATTTGAAAACTCTTGTCCGAATGAGGTACCCATGAAATAAAAAGGAACTAATTGAAGATGTAATGTCTTCATGACATCATGTAATAGCTAAGGAAGAGCTTAAAAACTTTTTCAGCTTAATTAAACATCGTTGTGAAGCTGTAATAGAGAATAAACGCAACCTCACTGAGTTCTGATAACTCACTGCTATCATCAGTATCTAATGTACATCGACAGTTATTGCAGCATAATTTTTTTGTGCTGCAAATATTTGAATTTCTTTTTTTGTATTGAATTTAGTACAATGCTGGACAATTGCTAAGGACGGATAACACTATCATCCATAGCAAACACAAAATGAAAGGAAGCAAAATGTGGAAAATTAGAATAAGTGCGGGATATTAGTAAGAAGAATTATGAGTATGCAAATTTTTTTCCACGTCTGTTCATCACATGATAGCGTTCATAAGAGCTTTAAAGGTTTTGACGCGTGTGGACAGTTGTTGTTTCAAGTCAAAGTTTTACAGGAAAGATTTAATAGACGAACTTAAAATTTTAGGCATGTCTTCCCGACATCACATAGATTATTTTATGCGTAGCCGAATTATAGGAAAGATCGAAGAAGGGCGAAAAATAACAGATGTTGCCAGGGAGTTCGACATCGCTCACAGCGTTGTTTCACGGCTGTGGAAGTCATTTAAAACTACTGGAATGTGTAGTAGACGGCACGAGGGAGGTCGTGTTAGAAGTACGACGCCTGGAGAAGACAGATATATCGTCCTATCAGCAAAAAGAAACAGGCGCACTACAGCTCAGCAGGTGGCAAATCAGTTTCTTGCTGCCTCAGGAAAGCAGATCTCCTGAAAAACTGTTGCCAAACGTTTCAGGGGAGGAGGACTATACGCACGCAGACCTGTTGTGTGTGTCCCATTGACCACACAGCACCGTACTGCCCGCTTGCAATGGCGTCGTGAGCATCACAATTGGACTGAACAGGACTGGGCATGCGTACTATTCTCAGATGAGAGTAGGTTCAGTCTATCATCGGATTGTAGACGCCAACTGATCTGGCGCGAGAGTGGTACTGTTTATCGTCCAGAAAATATGCAGGAAAAGGACCGATATCCGACATGCAGTATCATGGTGTGGGCCGGCATCATGATCAATGGCCGCAAGCGCCTACATGTGGTTGCGAATGGGACTACGACGGGCCAACAATACATTGATGAAGTTCTACTTCCCATGTTCGTCTTTTCCGTGGTGCTGTAGGTGATAAATTTGTTTTTATGTACGACAACGCAACATGTCATCGTACACTCGCTGTTCAGGATTGTCTAGACAGCGAGGGTATTCAACGTCTCGTATGGCCAGCGCGTTCTCCAGATCTAAACCCCATTGAAAATGTGTGGGATGCTTTGGGGAGGCAAGTTGCTGGTCGAAACTATCCTCTGACATACAAGAACATCCTCATCCGTGCACTCACAGAGGAATGGGTAAATTGCCTCAACAGCTGCTGGATAATGTTGTGCAAAGTATGGTACGACGTGTGGAATGTTGCATCACACTCCACGGTGGACATATCCCGTACTGATACCTTTCTTTAAGGTGCCTGTTGACTTTTAGATGCATTGTTCCATTTCTCCGTACGCAGATCAAATGAACATTTTTTTTTTTTCAGATGTTTCACAGCTTTTGTACTGTCCAGAACAATAAATATTCTTTATTCTAGTGTCTGAACAGTGTGGCAACTATTTATTATCCTTCTAGGCCTCATGTCTCGCTTAATGTTATGCTACATAGCAATTTGTGATCCGTCCTTAGAAATTGTCCAGCAGTGTATTAAATTCTCTTTAAAATGGTATAAAATACTTTGCAGTTAGTGCAAAGTAAAATTTTCACTAAGCATACAAACTTAAAAAACATAACAATTTAAACAAGTGTCCACAATTTTGGCCACCATACACGCAAAATACCGTTGTTATAGAAGCATTTTTTATGAAAGGGGAATGATTTGAAAATATGTCATTGTTTCTTCATTTCTTGCCTAAAATTGCGTTTAAATATTTTTAATGTAAAATATTCATAAAACAATTTTATATTCATATTCTAATGAAACTGACACTGAATCACAAAAATGGTACTTAGTTATTATCGCAACAATGCCAACGTTCAAAGTAAATTGCCAAGTTGGCACCCGATTTTGCATGTGTTGTACGCGCTGAATTGGCAACCACATGCTCCGTTTCATAAAATGTCGCCAATAGACTGCGATAAAACGTAAGTACCCCCAAAAATTATACATTTATATACTTTTTCAAAATTCTGGTTTCAAACGTATATATATATATATATATATATATATATATATATATAACCTTATTTATTAAAATTATAATGGTAATTATGTAGAACGTTAACTTTTTTTATATATAGAAAATTGTCTTAGTAAAAATTATTTTTTTATCTCATCTTGTATCCGCAAGACCAAACGCTCATTAAGTTAATAATTCAAAATTTTTATTTTGTTTACTCAATAAGATGCAAGATTTGTACCATGTACTGTAAATCAGTACAATTGCTAAGACAGATCACAAATTGCTATGTAGCATAACATTAGCGAGACATGATTGTAGGATAAAATATAGTTGCCACACTGTTCAACCATTAGAATAAAGAATAGTTATTGTTCTGAAAGTACAAAAGCTGTGAAACATCTGAGAGAAAAAAAAATGTTCATTTGATCTGCGTATGGAAAAATGGAACAATGCATCTAAAAGTCAGCAGGCACCTTAAGGAAAGGTATCAGTACGGGATATGTAATGTCATGCAAAATACACGTCGTCCCATACTTTGCACAACATTATCCAGCAGCTGTTGAGGCAATTTACCCATTCCTCTGTGAGTGCACGGATGAGGGTGTTCTTGTATGTCAGAGGATAGTTTCGACCAGCAACTTGCCTACACATTTTCAATACATCTGGACACGCGAGACGTAATACCCTCGCTGTACCTCCTGAACAGCGAGTGTATTTATTAAAAAACAAATTTATCATAACATCAATGTATCGTTTGCCCGTCATAGTCCCATTCGCAACCACATGTAGGCGCGTGTAATGCCGGCCCACACCATATGTAGAACGTCCTAACTTTTTTATATAGAAAATTGTCTTAGTAAAAAATTGAATGATTTTTTTTATCTCATCTTGTATCCGCAAGACCAAACGCTCATTAAGTTAATAATTCAAAATTTTTATTTTGTTTACTCAGCAAGAAACTGATGCAAGATTTTGTACCATGTACTGTAAATCACCTCCCCCGTGCCATCTCTCAAATCCATCTTTAATATTCGCGACCGCAATCGAACTTCAACATCATTTTTTTCATCGCGCCCATGCCGTCTATTAAATCTTTCCTGTAAAACTTTGAAATGAAACAACAACTACAATACCGATGAATTCAATATCCCGCACTTATTCTATATTTTGCTTCCTTTATTTTTGTGGTTGGTTTGGATGATAGTGTTATCCGTCCTTAAACCAGCAGTGTACATATTTTGAAGCTCCTACAGTCTTTTAACTCTTTAGTGCCACCAGCGTATGTAAACGTCTCACTCAGCCAGTGTGTTAATTGCCCCGGACGTATATATGCGTCTTTCTGAAGTACGATATTTTCTGTGCACTGTTATCCATAAATTTATTCCGAAGGTTATGGAATGCAATAAAATGAGCTTGATTGTCTTTGCAAAGGATTTACTTGTTTCAGATTATTTGTTTCGTTATTCCTTTAACCTTCCCCTTCTCAATAAACCAGATATGCTCGTTTACGTGTTAAACGGTGGAAGTGGGGAGCGAATAACGTAATTTTTAACCGGCATTTAAGGGATTAATTATAAACCGTATAAATTATCAAGATAAGTGATAATTTTTTGTTTTTAATTTTATATATGACAAGCCTATGGGGGCACTGATAGTTATTATACTTGTTATTAACGTAGTATCTTTAAAATGATTATAAAATTCATTGCGCAGTATTGATATATTTATAAGGGTAAATGTGTATCCTTTTTTATTTGATTGCTTTTAGTATATTAATAATTTTTTTAAACAATATTTTGCTTTCTAGTTTTCAATATGCTCGCGCCCCCCTTGTGTAGTTATCACGCCCCCTAGGGGGCACGCCCCACAATTTGAGAAACACTGCCGTAAATTGAATACATATATGAAACACTCCTATATTCCTTTTCAATTACAATGTCTGTAACTAAAAGAGGGACATATTCGATTAATTCAGAATTCTCTCTACCTTTTCTCTGGGGTTTGGCGTGGCACAAATTTCCAATTCAAAAGTTCCACATATCCGTCTCCTGGTTTTCGCGGAACTGCTGGAAATGAAAAATAATATTAATATTCTCGCATGCAAAAAACGCATCCAATATTTCAGATTTACAGAAAGATAAGTCTAAGCAAACTTTACGATTACATTTCAAACGGCAGACTGATTTCAGCTTGTTTTACTGCGTCTTCCTTCTTTCCTGCGCGGATTTGAAATTGAAACTCAACCCCCTTTTCTCGGAGATTGGGGTGGTTTTTGATTGTATTTACAAGCTTCGTCAATAAATACGAAATATTTCTATAAAAGCTATACTTTTATATCTCATGTTATGAGATTATATCACTTTGATATAAGATTTCCAGGAATAGTTTTTTCATATATATTTTGATTTGTTTCCTGGGAAAAACTGGGTGATTGTCTTTTCGAGTTTTCTGAGTTTCTGAAATTTCCTTTATTTTGCGTGTGAGATCCGATTTCTAGTTAGAGTGACTTTTTTTTACACATATTGATTCTAAATTTAATCTCTTTGCTCTGATTTCGATAGCTAATTTATATATTAAATATCAGCAATAAAAATGTTATTTAAAATACTAGTACAGGTATTGTGGTAAAAACATAAGCAATGAAGTTAAAGATAGATGCTAAAAGATATATAATATTTGATGAAATGCTTGTTGTTGAGAATGTCCCCCAGAGAAAAATTTTAAAACAGAATTAGCAGATAAAAATAATAATTACTGTATGTACTCGAATCTAAGCCGTCATAGATTCTCTACAAGTTTTTGTGAAAAAGGAAAAATATTTTAAAATGCTTTATCGATATCCAATTTTACGAAATTAAAATAAATTTAAAATGTGATCTAGTAAGGAGTGAATAATTAGTTATTTTACGAGTATTTTAACTTTTAAATACATACATGAACCTGTAATTGCTCTAATTGCCTCATCCAATGAATTTCTTTCCCTTCGATTCTAAGCCATACCCGATTTTCAGTAGCATTAACATTGGAAAAAAAAGTGCGGCTTAGATTCGAGTAAATACGGTAAATAAAACATGCTTATGAAGAAAATATTTTAATTGTAGTAATGATTTATACCCCATTTTAAAAATCACATTGTTATTTCATGCATTTTGTTTTCTATGGAAGCTAGTATTATTGTTTTAAACATACGACAATATATACATATATAAATTTCATAGAAATTTTAATTTACTGGAGACATCTTCTTCATTCTGTCTCTCAATATCTACCAATCAGTCTTTTCTTTCGCTGAAAAGAAAATTCTGTTCCATCAAGCAGCATCACCCTCTTTTAACCAGTCAAATCATCTCTGCTATCTAATTCTTTGCATTGCCTTTACCACTCTTTGTCTAAGGGAATACTTTGAAAAAAATTGGCAGGTAAAAATTACATTTTCGAATACATGAATGTAGGGGAACACCGGAATTCCATGGGTGTCAAATTTTTGTAGGTTTTAAAATGATAAATTTTGAAAAGCGTCTTTTGTTCAAAAGGAAATTAATTTCTTTTCGTCCTTTAAAATAAGTCGTAATTATTGTAATCTAAATTCTATGTAATATTTCAAAACTAAAACTGATTTATATATTGTAAACTAAAAACCCAAAATTTCATTATTTTTGTTTCCTCTTGTGTATCGCAAATTTATCTTATTATCACTAAAAACTTGCGCATTGTAGCAAAAATAACTACCTTGTATTTATCAGATTCCATTTTTAATGGCAAAGTATTTCTCAAATATTCTTACTGTATTTGAATGGCAGTAAATATCTCTACTATATAGAATGTCGTAATTTTTTTTGAATAATTTAGAGTGACTATTAATTAACTTTTAAGCGTTGTCAACTAATAACTTTATTTTGAAACAACTACAACTAAACTACCTCACACCTCATACAACTTTTCAAGCTTTACTTTCGGTCTCTCTCTCTCTTTTGTCATACGCATCATTTTCTCAATGTGTTAAAGCAGTGTTTCTCAAACTGTGGGGCACGCCCCCCTGGGGGGCCGCGGTAACCCTCCGAGGGGGGCGCGAGCATATTGAAAATAAAAGGTTTAAAAAATAATTTTTTGAAATGAAGTAAAACAAGATGCTTTCTGGCATAATAAAAAATATACATTTACACTGATATAATTTATTTTTATCATCTGGTGATCATCAAAAATAAAAGATTCTACTTCAAACGTTCATTAGCCATCTTTGATCCTATAACCAAATTAAACAAATATTTTGTTTGCTTTGCGGTCAATATGAGAACGATGAGAGATTATTATTTTTTTAATTTTTTTTTTTTTACGTTTCTTTTAACGATATCAAGCGATGAGAGATTTTTTATTACGTTTCTTTCAACCTAAAATATTACTTTAGCTGAACTTCGAACTCACTGGTATGGTTATCTCCGTCTTTTTTTAGGGAAGTTGTAAATATATATAATATATTTCGTTTCATCTTTTTCCATGTGAAAGAGTTTTATGATATATGCGATAACCATGAGTATTCTGAAACATATAATGCATAATGAAAACGTTTTACACAATTATTTTTAGAACATGCTACACTTTCCCCATGAACAATTTTGTAGTTTTGATTGCTGTGTTGTACGACTTATTATGGTTTATAAATGTAAATAAGCAGAATATTAAAAAAATGGGCATCTGTGATCCGTATTAAAGGAAGTTGAAACTGATCAAGCAATTGAAGAACCTACTGAAATAATGCACATTAATCAAGATATATATTTAAGATATATATATATATATATATATATATATATATCATATATATTATAAAATATATATAAAATATAGCGAAAGTAATTCACCAAAAAATCATCGTGTTAGACATTTGTACTCCCTTTTTGAAAATAACGTTTGAGTTGAAACGTTGAGTTTAGCTGGAAAATAACGTTCCTTTTTGTAAGCGAAAAATTGAGAACTATTTCCTTTATTAATCATTATTTATTTGGAACAACTTTCCTTAGTTTTATTGATGTTCTCAAATTTTCTAAGAAAATTTGAAAAGTCCTTTAGGTACAGTTGCCACATTTACTCAATTAAATAATTCACTGAATTTTGTGATTTTTATAGTGTATAGGTAAAATAACTATAAAATAAATTATAGTTTTAAAACAAACTAAAAAAACAATCTTTTATAGTGAATTGAACTAAAAAGCAAAAAAAAAAAAATATTACTTAAAAGTAAGATATACAAAATTTAATACTTATCTTGTTAATTTGTACGGTTTATAATTATGATCGTATCGTAGCTTTTTAGCGTCAAAGTTATTATTGCATTCAGTACATTATTAATGTATAAGGGGGCGCGATAAAATTGTGATTGAAAAGGGGGGCGCCAGTAGTGCAAGTTTGAGAACCACTGTGTTAAAGATACAATTGCATAACATCACTGTGGAAACAGCGTCATCCCAAATAATGGCTGTGAAAAAAGAAAGTGTATGTATCGTTAAAAAATCGATCATTACAATCCGTTTTCTATGAAAAAAAAAAAACTTTCCGGGGCATTTTCCGGGGTTTTCTGAAATAAAAACTTCTTTTTTTTGCTACTGATTTTTTTTATCAGAATATATTTGAATAAAAGAAATTGATTCTTAAAGTTCTCACAGTGAAGTTACATTTAAGTTTGAAAAATTATTGCGGCATCAGAATTTAATTAGAAATATTTTTTCAACATTCCTTCGATTGCGAACCCTCAGATCTTTAAACAAACTCTGTGGCGCAACAGCACATGGCGGGTCAAGTGTCATCTCAGTGTTTTCGTAACCTGAGCAGTGAGGTGCATGAGTAGATTTTCTCATCAGGTCATCTGACGCGAAAACCCTCCAGTGTTTAGTTCCCAAGCAAGCTTGGTACTCCTTTATTGACCCACTGAAGGGATGAAAGACTTCGTCGATCTTGCCCAGTCCAGAGTTTCAATCCCGGACCTGAAGTGCAATACGTTTCCACTCGTCACTACCACCTCGTTAAGATCTTTAAGTAGTATCTTTTTTTAAAAAAAATACGACATAAAATAGTATCTTTTTGAAGATCTGAATGAGGTGGTAGCGTATATATATCGCGCGTCAGTATCTTTTTAAAAATTCCAAAACTCGAGGTAGATTGTAATTCACCAAAAATCATCATCCTCCCAGTTATTTGTATTTTTGTACTCCCTTTTTGCATGTAAATAACAACAAAATTTTGAGTTAAAACGTCTTAATAGTTCGGCTTCGGATCCTCATACTGTTTTTTTTTATAATCCAACAAATTGAGAACTAGTTCGAAATATTAATCAATTTTAAACAACAACTGGTTGCGAAACATTTCAATGCTCTTTCACTCCGAAGTTACATCATTTGTGGTGAGAGATACAGTTGCCACATTATCCAATATGGCGATGAATGCGATTTTTGGTAAGATATTTTCATTCATGGTGAGCATATTTTCCATGTTTATAATGAGGGTTTCTCATTTTCCGAACTTTCGCTTATCCGAGGATTCCGGGAAGAAGTGATTCTCTTCCCAGAATCCAGAGAAATCACAGACCGGATATAATTTTACTTAATGGGTTTCACAAATTGAATTTTTTTTAAGAAGGATCTTTTTAACGCGTTTTAATAATGGTTTCAGTTTCTTTCAAGCGAAAAATAAAATTATTTTCTAAAAGAATATTCACACTAGAAATATTTTCATTTACAGAAAAATTTTCTTCAAAATAAAAAATTGTTCATTTTAATTGACAACTGTAGAGAATTGACAGTAAAAAGGCATTTTATTTGCTTTTAAAATTAAATACATGTATAATAATCATCCTCTTTAAAAATAAAAGAGTAAAACTAATAACTTTTTTTAAAAAAAACTATGTTATTACGAAATGTTAATCTTCATTTTCAAAAAGAAAGGTGAATACATGTATTTCAATTTCTTAATTTTAAAACTCAATCGAACCTCCATATTGCGAATTTTGCTATATAGCGAACTTTTTCCTGGAACCAAGAACATTTCACGATTTTCTTCGTAAAATAACCTCCCATTAGCGAAGTACATTTTCTTTGTAACAAATTTTTTCTCTGTGATTCAATTTTTTTCTCCCTATTTTTAAAGTATTTCCGGATATTCCAAGTTATGATTCCTTTTAACACATTTGATGATGGTCATAAATCTTGAACTGGTTTTATTAGACACCTAACTCGCTTAGAGCAATAGAATTCTGGACGTTTCATCCAAGAAGTGCAACCCTTAAACCACACTGTCCAGTTCACTGGAAACATCTTCGATATTCCCTTTCCTCGTGTCCCTGTGTCCTTGAACTAGTATCTTTTTATTTGTAGTGTTGATCAGTCGTACAAGTAGCTTTGTTCTTTGAAGCTAAAGAATGTCAAAAGGTAAGTGTTTGAGCATGAAAGAAAAAAATTAATTCTTCTGGAAATGGATAAAAGCCCCGAGACCAGTTTTTCTTCCTTTCTTTTCTTTTTCTGTTTAGTAAGATATATAAAAAGTATATGTATTAATTTACAAAAAAGTAGTGAATAATTACTATATTTAATTATGTAGTGTTTATGAATGTAAAATTTGTTTTATGTAGTTTAGAAAGAAAATTTAAAAATAAACCTCTATGTAACGAATTTTCCATATATCAAACTTTTTTTCGGGATCTAGCGACTTATTGTGATATAATATTTATTTAATAAAGAAAATTTCTATAAAGATTTTTCTAAATTAAAATTATACAATAAAAATTTTGTTTATATATATATTTTATCATAAATATATATAATATATTTAAATATATATATATATATATATATATATATTAGCGTTACAAGATAGGGTTGATCTTTGTAATTTTGAACCATGGTCAAGGGAAGAGGGCGACTTCTGGGTTCAGATCTAATTCTTTCCTCTCTACTCAAAGAGAAAATTTTTATCTATAGAATTAACGTACATTATTTCTATAATGCTAAATAGTATCTAAATAGTCTTAAATAGTACCAAAACTCGAACATGTGACTCAATCACATCATTTGAGTACAATAATGCAAGATGTGATCCCGCGATCATTACCATTCTGCTACTGTAATTTGAGAATTTATGTGAGAGAAAATATTGGATTCTTACAGTAAATTATTAATTGTTGCATTAAAGGGTGTTTTTGAGAGGTATAGAACTTTAAATTGCAATAAAACAACGATGTATTATTCGATTGACATGAATTGTTTTTTATTCGAAAGATAATCTTGTGGCATTACATTTTAAATATGATCAAGCAAGGCGTAGATTCGTCGAATGGGCCCAAAACGAGATTGCTGTTGTTCCCGATTTTCATAAGCGAATTTTGTTTAGCGATGAAGCGCACTTCTGGTTGAATGGCTACGTCAACAAACAAAACTGCCGCATTTGGAGTGAAGCTAATCCACAAGTGTATGTCGAAACACCGTTACATCCAGAAAAACGGACTGTTTGGTGCACTTTATGGCTGGTGGAATCTTGGTCCGTACTCAAAACGACGAAGGCCACAACGTTACAGTCAATGGTGATCGGTATAGAGCCATGATTACTAACTTTTTCATTCCTGAATTGAACAAACATGATGTCCAGGAGCTGTGGTTCCAACAAGACGGCGCAACATGTCACACAGCTCGTGCCACAATCGATTTATTGAAAGACACGTTTGGTGACCGCCTAATTTCACGTTTTGGACCTGTGAATTGGCCTCCAAGATCTTGTGATTTAACACCGCTAGACTATTTTCCGTGGGGCTATGTAAAGTCATTGGTCTATGCGGATAAGCCACAAACGCTTGAACATTTGGAAGACAACATTCGCCGTGTTATTGCCGATATACGGCCACAAATGTTGGAAAAAGTCATCGAAAATTGGACGTCCAGATTGGACTACATCCGAGCCAGCCGTGGCAGTCCTATGCCAGAAATCATAATTAAAATGTTATGCCACAAGATTATCTTTCGAATAAAAAACCATTCATGTCAATCGAATAATACATCGTTGTTTTATTGCAATTTAAAGTTCTATTCCTCTAAAAAAACACCCTTTATTATCCATATTGCGTTGATATTTTGTGCTAAAAATACATAATTTAAATGCAAACTCTATAAAGTTTAAAAAATGTAAACGTTATATACGTATTATCGCAACCGTATTAGCGACATTACATTAAACGAAGCACATAGCTGCCAATTTAGCTCGTATGACACATGTGAAATCGGGGTTGCCAATTTAGTGAGTAATCTTGAACGTTGGCATTGTTGCGATAGTACGTAAGTACTATTAAAACTTTACGACCATTCCGAAAAAACAACTATTGATTTATAAATATCAATAAATTCATAGGAAAACACTTTTTTATATGTTTTCATTTACCCTGCTTTACTTTCCTTATACTAATATAAAATTAAAATGAAGTCCTATTAGACTTTCAGTAAACACGTTTTGTGCATTTTTTAGGGGACTACCCATAAACCTTCAAAGTTAAATGTGCATGTAATAAAGTTCAAATCAAATTCTAATCCAATGTGTCCAATCTCTAAAGGGGACATAGTGCGATTCAATTGACAAAAATTCGTCAGCAATTAAAGTAAAATTATTTAGCCTAGATTATTTAATTCCTACTATTAGCTCACACTCTCTATTTATTTATTTATTTATTTATCTTGGTGGAATTTTCAAACGTTAATAAAATACATTTTAAAGCGCTCAATTGAGCTGAAATTTTATACACAGTATTATTTTGGATGACAATACATTTTTTTTAATTTTAATAATAAATATTAATTGATTAAAACCAATTATTTAAAGAATTACAAATACAGCCAAGTTTGCATCATTTTTGACGACTTGTGTCAAAACTTGAAAAGGGTTTTTTTCCCTCGCGTTTTAAAGCATTCAGTTGAACTGAAATTTTATATACCGATTGTTTTGGATGACAGTACGATTCATTAATGATAATGAATAAAAATTAATTACCACTTAATGTTGTGATTCCGTCATATGTATATACATATTTGTATTAATTGTAACTATTTAATAAAAAGTAGCTAAAATAAAATTTTTCTTTGTTGACCTCAGTAGGAAATTACTTAAAAAATTTTTTTATATTACTTGTTTTTCATATAATTGTCCATAATCTCACAAAATTTGAAAACTTTAAGTTAAAAAAAATAGAGTTATAATAACTTTTGTGTTCGCTTTTATTCACTTTCCAAAGGCAAATTAAAATTTCAAGCAGATTCAACTCAAAAAGAAAAAAATGATTTATTTATCTTCATTTAAAATGCCAAGATTTTCTTCCTACTGTCCCAAATGCTTTGATTTTTTTCCTATTGCTATTGGTACATGCAGAAAAAATTAGTATGCATTTTTGAATCAAAGCGATATTTTTTTAAAAAAAATAACTGAATTTGTAGTTTACACATTTTTTAGGAAATCTCCAATAAGCATTCAGAAAAAAAAGCATTTTATGAATATCACTCATGCTAGCCCAAAATCCACACCAACTTTTTTAAAACATAGTTCAATGCAGTCTTTATAAAAGTTCATGTGTACTATATACTCATATTATTGAAGGAGTAATATTTAAAAATCTCTTCATAAATTTAAAATTTTTTATTTAAAAAATTAGTTGCTTAGTTTTTTGTAGCATTTTGAGCACACATAAACTGTTTTACGTAATCCATATACATTGATTACACGCAAAAAATTGTGAAAACTATTAAATTAAATTAACTTTATGTTCCCTTGAAATGAAAGAAAGATGTATATTCATGTATTACTTGATACTATTACATTAATCTTTGTCTGTTTCATTTATAGAATTGCAAAACGATGTTTATTTAGGAGTTTCCCTTCCTTTGAAATTAAAGGCGTTTTTTTCTGATTTCATGCATTACTTGATCCCCAAGGAAGATTCTGATTTATATATATAAAACTATATTCCTGGAATTCTATTATTTTCTATCCTACTTAATTCCTGGAGAAATTAATATATTTTCAATTTTAAATCTACAATAATCTCAGGTTTCCATTCATTATTATCAATATGTTTCTGAGACAAAGATAGCATATCACATTGGAATATTTTCGTTCTATTGTTCGTTTTGCCAGCGGCATTAGAGATCCGATATGTTCTGATTAAAGCCGTGGAGGGGCAGACACGAAGGGCATTGATTTCCGGTTCGTCTGCTGCATTCGCCTCCTTATTTATTTTTCATTTCCCGTATTCTCATTTTCTTACGATAAAGTACGACTTTCTGTGATTATTGTTTTTTAAAGAACATTTTCCTGGTTCTATATGGTATTGAAAAAAGAAGCGGAAGTAGATTATTATAGAATGAGTGTCTAGATATTTTTAGATTGCAGAAATTAAAACTAAAAACAAAACCTTCAGAATGAAATTATTTTAGTTGTTATTCTAATAAAAAAAAAAGGAAACAGGTTGCGCTTACGACGAAACAACGCTTAGTTTTTACCAATAATATTGTAAAATACAGTCGGACCTTTATATAACGAAGTTGCTAAATCCCGGGGAAAAAATTCGTTACAGGGAGTAGTTAAAATATACCAGTTCTGGAACAGTGGAGCCGGTGGCGCCAGGAGGTTGAGGCGCAAGCAAACAAAGAGGGTGGAAGTCCCCTCCCCGGTTCTGGACCGGGAGGGGATGGTTTCGGTGCTCTGTACTGATAAGAAATGCACGCTTTTAGCGATAACGAGTTATATTCTGATATAGTTTTAATTAAATGATTATGATTTTTTTAATTACGTCATTGGAAGCAAATTTTAATTGGGATAAAGAGTCAAAGTTTTCTGTACATATGATTATTTTTATATAATTCAGTATAAATCTATTTCTGAAAATCATGATATACGTGTTGAATGATTATTTGTTATATTTCAAATTTGATGCTTTGTGCTTGTGATTTCTGAAACAGAGGATTGAAAATTAGGCAAACGAAAGGGGTGGAAATTCTTCCCCCCCCGGGTCTGAACCGGGAGGATGGTACCCCCTCCGCTCTGAAAAGGTTTTCGGGGATAACTAAAATATATTTTTCATTGATTTTGCATGTATTTTTTTTATAATTCTGAGATAAATTGAAAAATACTATGCTTATATAAAGTAAAAAGTTCTGCATATGTTTTTCGTTTGCAAAGTAGTTTTCTTACATGAAACATCCCTTTCCTATGATAATATATGCGGACCTTGTAATTCTGGTAAAACTTTCTTTGTTAGACGAATCTTAGAAATAAAATTAATTAATTCTTTTCCTCCCAAAATTATTTGGTGTTATGGAATTTATCAAAATTGTTTGATAAGATGTCTGACATAGAATTTCATGAAGGAATGCCTTTCGATGTAGAAGATATTACTAATGCTTTCGTAATAACAGATGACTTAATGAATGAAGTAGGAGATGACAAAAAAACTTTCAAACTTGTTCACGAAAGGAAGCCATCATAGAGATATTTCAGTAATATTTATTTTACAAAATATGTTTTTGCAATGAAAAACAAATTATATGAATATTTTTTAAATACTTCCTACCTAAGTTGTTTTAAAAATGTTAGAGACAAGCAATAGATCTCTTGTCTAGCAAGACAAATGTATCCATCTCAATCGAAATTTATGATTGGAAAACTATACGAAATACAAATGCTGCAAATTTGACTATCCACTTTGTGAGATAGAAAAATAAAACCTTTCGTTCGAATCATTTAATGAATTTTCATAAGAAAAATTTTCATAGAGTTTTGTTACGAATAAATATCTCAGAACAAAAACATTGTATGTAAAACCTTTGACATGGATAGAATATTAAGTGTGGTTTGTGTTCTTCAACATTTGTTTTTAATTTTTAGTCTGTTTCCCTTCTTGTTCCTTACACTTAAATATATTAATATGAGTAAAGTAATTAAAAAGTTGAAAAAATATTGAAAAAAAAAAAGTTGAAAAAAATATTGAAAAAGATGAAAAATATTGAAATATTTAGAATATTGTTGGTGGACTTGAGTATTTAAGTTATGAGCAATAGTGATAAAATTTCTTTTCTTCATATCAATCTTAAAATAATAACTTTATAAATTTAAATATATGGTAAACTTATAAAAAATTCAAAGCAAAATCTTATTCATCTTATAATAATAATAATACAAACACAAAATATGAGAACAATATTATATTTATTCACCTTCTAAAATTTATTCTTACATTATATCTTTTCTTAAAATATTGATACAATCTGAAATCCTTCTGTTTGCTACGAACAAATTCATATAAAATATAATTCATTGAAAAGCCTTTACTGATTTTCAACAAGAAAAATATAAAATAATGAACACATAGAAATAAGGAATATCCACTTGGTTAATCCATTTCTCAATAAATAAAGTCCTTCAGATCTCAACAATTTTCCTTTTATAAAACAATGTGCTAAAATAAAACTTAATTTAATCTTATATTTTTTAAAATGTATTATATGAGAAGCATTGAAATAAGTAACATCATTCAATATGAATAATAAATACATTCGACAGGTATATGCATAAAATGAAGAGGAAAATTTACATTCTTAAACATGAAATAATAAGATATATACAGAAATCAATATTTATAAAGAAACAATTTAATTAAATTCTCATTTATATAAAATATTAGCTTTCATTTATATGGCAGTTACCGAAAGCTAAAGTTGTAATACCATCTTCAAGAATATATCTTATCGAAGGGGGCAAAGTGAATTTTTTTTAATTTTTTACAGAATGTATTTGATGTATAGAACTGTTAATGGGTTTTAAACTCTTCACGACTTCTATACTTATTTAAGAGGCAATTTTATAGTCTTCATGATAAATTTTACTTTTTAAAAATAGATCTATGTATCTCTTTTGCTGTATTTTTCTAAAGTTAATGTTTTTATGCTGTACATTTTTTGCATTGAGACCAACGAACTCAGTTGCTACCATACCATTTAACTCATCTGTCATTTTTCCGAGAACATTATTAGTTAAAAAATTATAAAAAAAAATGCTTTGGAAGCAAATATATTGGTCATTTCAATAAAAAGTAAGTTTTCTTTGAATAGATACAAGGTCGTTATTAATTATTTTATAAGCATGAAATGCTGGAGATGCTATGAATTTCTTAGCTCTTTTTTCTCTCTATTCACTAGATAAATCTTAACTTTTTGCGTAAATTTTTTTCATTGTTTTACCAAACACGGCATTGTTTAAACGTTTAAAGAGATCTTTTTTCAAAAATTGTTGTTTGCTCGTTTTCGATGTTCAGTATTAAAATCTATATAATTTTTTTTTAACCGAGGACTTTGTTTTGAATTTTTAGAAATTGATTGTATTGTTTTAATTTTTAAAACCTAATTCTACATATAAAACTTCACATTTCTATAATGAAGAACATACTTAGTTTTATTTCTTAAGTTAGGGCCAATTTTTCCACAGACTTCGCTTCTAAAATACTGAATTCTTTAGCAATATTTTTTTAGTAAAGGGAGGAACATTCAGAGACACTTCAACTTTTTTGGAGCAGTTATGCAAATCGTGCAATTAATCTGGATATTCTAACTTAAAATATACAACTTATATCCGAATCGTCTGGTACATCCATGAAGTTAACGTATTCATCAGTCAGGAAAAGTCGTCTGTAGACAAATTTCGCGACATTGCTCAACCATATAGATTGTTTTGCATCTAAATATATAATGTAACCACTAAGTAGGCTTGAATCATAGGTTGATAAATACACATTGTTAGCCTTAGTGTAGCGATGACCAATCATCGCAACACCTCCGCCAATTCGCTTTTTCGATGAATAAAGGCATGTCTATATCAGTTAAAAGCTCCAATCGTACTTTTGTCATTTTATAAGACATGCTTGCCATACCAAACCGGAATCGTATATGTATTACATGGATCAATTTTGTAGTAATTCTGGCATAGAGTTCTAAAGTTTTCAAATATGTCTTGAAAATAATACGTCTACGGTTACTCTCGAAATCACGATAATCTCCCAATGTGTGCATTTGATACATGTTCCATCTATGGTGAGCATATTCGTAGTCTTCTCTGGATACATTTTTATTTGTTAGACTGTTGAAAAAGCTGATTCAGGAGGGAGCTGCGTTTCATAAAATTTAGAAAGGAATCAAAATATTCATATGGATATAACCCTTTCAATTATAAATTGTGCATTACTTGCAAAATACCTATCCCAAAGATGAAATTTACAAGGCTTTAAATTTGGGCAAATTTTCTAGAGAAGTATTTAAAATTGAAAAAGTCAATGAAACGTAATGACCTCAGGTAAAAAAAAAAAAAACTTTTCACTATGTCAGGGAATGCATTGAATGCATTGAAAAAAATCAAAACTTTTAGTTGATTTTTAAAATCAAAAATTCAATTTAATTATGTCAAAATGATCAAATGAAGCACGAGGAAGTACGGAACAACGCTTGAAGGAGTTTTTTTTTTTTGTAAAAATTTAAATAACATTTGAATCTAAAGGACTTATAACCTATTTCAGCTATAAACCTATTGTTTTCTTCTTAGAATACAATTAATTCCCAAATGTGATTGTATATTTTCGCACCAAAAACATTACTTTACTTTGAGTACAGACATATGAATGAATAATTTTATGGGCGATACGAACATCTCCTGGTTTTTTATTCACTTAACTAATCTCTGAAATAACATTACAAAATTTGAAGTTATCACTTCTAACGTGTGGTCATAAGCACACACGATCTTTTAAACCGAAGTTTTCTGTTTTTACCCTCGTTATCGAATTTCAAGGATAAATACATTTTTACAATCAAATTTAATTATTTACATTGAATTGTTAAGATATTATAGTGGGAATGCGTTTTAAACATAGCGGAAATGTATTAAAAATAAAAATTTTCAGAGAAATATTTAAAAATTAATAGTAAGTATTAGTATAATAAAGTATGTGGTCAAATCTCAGGGATTTGTATTTTTAGAATCAAATAAATATTAGTACAAGTACAATTACCATAAAATTAATTAGCTTCATTAATGTAAGTAAAAAGATAAATACTAGAAGAGTAAAGTATATAAACAGATAAATAAATAAAGAAAAATAAATACAAGTAAATTAATACTAACCTGTATTGCAATAGCATAAATGCCGTTTACCATTGATTTAGTCTCACTTGTTACAAAACTTAAAAAGATTTTAGACATTTTTCTAAATTTTTCGATATTTCGAATTCTTTTTACGATGTTTTTCAAATGGTAGCGATGTTTATATATTTAAGAAAATTGTTTCGGATAACTTTAAATGTTCCATCTAAAAAAATGGTCTTTCTATTTTCCAAAAGGTACAGAGACTCTTCTCCAAATACTAAAATCCTGTTATCTTGATCATTTCGAAAGTCTAAACCAGTGGCCTTCAAACTATATTCCATGGAACCCTGAGAGGTTCCATGAGGCGTACCCAGGGTTCCACGAGTCACAATAAAAAAAAAATCCAAAAAGAAACTTATAAATGTATATGAAAAATGTATTCACGTTCTGTATGAAGTTTCTATACCCACAAAGAATTTAAAGCTTAACCCTGTCTTTAAGAAATTAAAAGTTTTTGTTTAATACACGAAAGCAATTTTTATTTTTGCAATACTTTTTAAACATTTATTATAATTTATTAAATGATATAAAACGCTATAAAGAAATCTTTATAGCATGTATTACCTACTGCAAATTTAATATTTTATTGTTTGCTATAGGGGTTTTTTTAATCGTTAGTACAATGTCTTGCAAAACTAAATGCACTTTTACATTTGTGAGGAAAAAACCTACAATAAA
>BMAU01010734.1:0-16008 GCA_019973935.1 Trichonephila clavipes | reverse complement strand
GATTGAAATTTGTCTGATATGCAAATGCTTCTTGACTTTTATTAAATAAAAAATTCTTTGAATGAAAAGTAGGGGAATAAATATGTCTGATTTTTAGAAATTATGCTTCAGTATTGCTGATAGAGAAAACTACATTAAAAATTTTAAATCATCAAAGAAAATTAATTTCTCTCAATTGTTTCTCGGCTATAAAATTTTAAATGTTGTTTTGAAAGCCGTGTTTCTTTGAAAGAACTCTTTTATGAAACACTCTATAGCAGAATATGTGTGTTATAAAAACGGCTCCAGCAATAAAAAAAATGCACGAATTAAAAAATATACCTAATTGATTTTATAATAGTTGTAGTAATAGTTAGTTAAATAGTTATTACCTTAAAACAAATAGTTAAGGATTTTTAAACTTAATTCAGAATTAAATGAAAATTAGATTATTAGTTTTTTACAAAAATCTTACTGAAAATTTCTTTTAATTTTGTGAAACACTAATTAAATAACGTGACATGTTGAAAGAGACCTATATATTTTGTCAATTAAAAAAACACAGCTAAAATAAATAATACAATGATAAATTTGTACCAAATTGAGTGCTGCAATTTAGAAGTCTGATGAATATTCCTTTTATTTCAAAGATAATTATTTTAACAATCATTTCAATTCTATTATTCTTACATTAATATATTGATATAATAATAGTAATAATACTTTTTTTAGAAATATTAATAAATCTATGCAAAATTATTTTTAGCACCCCATGTTGCCTGAATATTATAATAAACTGTTTCATAATAATTTATAAATAAAAAGACACCGTCATGTTTATGTTAATAAAATTGTATTAATAATGACTGTAGTGAATATCTAAACGTTTAATGAGGAAATAATTCAACATCTTCAAAAGAAAGAATTATTTAAAAGTGTAATAATTCTGATTCTCATCGATAAATCAATTATTTTACAAAAATCTACAGTATTAATATGTATTGTTCAGTAATTTGAATAATAGATTAGCATTAACAAGGCAATGAAAAAGATTTACATCTTCAAAATTGCAATCCAATATTTCTGATAAGGGTGTTTTTTAGAACAATTTCCATAACTTATAGAATAACATCTAGAATTTATTTTCATTTACATTATTTTCTAATTTATCTTACGTCAAATTGAATAATAGTCTCTTATAAAAGGTTTCACCAGAAACCATTTTTTAAAACAAATAATGATAAGTAACTTCTGTTGTATTGTAAATTAGTCAAAACTGTTTATTCACTGTTACTTAATTTTGATTATTATCAACTTACACTAACCTTATCAAACAAAATTTGTGAAAGTTATTACTCAAACCTATCTGGGTTAGAAGTCTCATCGGTTTGTTTAATAGGCATATTTATTTAAAAAGCATGCATACTTTATTAAATTTTATATCTTACAAATATAGGATACAATTTCCATTTTGTTCTAAATTTATTACTAAAAAGATTTTATACCAGAAAAATAAGCAGTTCTGTTTTTTAAGTAGTATTGAAATCAACGTGTGTTCCACAGATGCAAATTACTTCGATCAATTCAACAAGATGTTTCTCTTAAAACATTTTTATAGAACTGGGTGGTTTAAATTAACATATTTTTTAACTAAAGGAAGTGTTTTTTTTGTTGTTGAAGATATCAAAAACATTTTATCAACGATTAATATTTTCGGTTCAATGTAAGACCCTTCGAGGGGGAAACCAAATTTTAGATACCAAAAGTACTCCAGATTTTGTAGAAACTTGTGTAACCATAACAAGTGTGCTTCGAAGAAAGTTTAATCTATCTAAAAGTTTTGCTGTATAGGCATTAGAAAAGCATACTTTAAAAAAGTATTGATGGAGTAAATGAATAGCTTATAATCTTATCTATTATTATTTATATGCTCAAGGAATCGAGTTATAAAATAAGGTGTACAATTAATTGCTTTTTTTATCAAATGCCTAGGGTTTCAAAGTATTTATTTTCAAAATAATTAGGAATAAGGAACATTACTCATCTATAAATTATAACATTTATTGACTACAAAAATAGCTTTTGAACAAAAATTCAATTTTTTACGTTATATATATATATATATATATATATATATATATATATATATATATATATATATATATATATATATATCGCCCATCCGGTATAGTGGTTTCGTGATGCTCAATGCTATGCCATTGGGCTTGGTTCAAATCCCGCAGAAGGCATGGATGTTTGTAAATGTACAGTGCCTTTGCAGCATGAGGAGTATTCTAAATAGCCGTTGAGACCCAAGTCTTCTAGAGAAGTTGGTGAAAGAGAGGTGGGGAGGTCCCTGCCTCCCAGGGTGTTCTGCCTCAAAATTGAGGGGGAGGGCCGAACCAAATTATACTTAATAGGCATAGTGCTGAAAGCCGTAGTTAACAACAGGCGTACATCTTGCCCTTTGCCGCGATAAATTCCGTGGGCCTCGATCTGACACTATCAGACAGGTGGCAGTAGAAACTACAATATATATATATATATATATATATATATATATATATATATATATATATATATATATATATATATATACAACATTTTCGTCACCTCGACTACAGCGATTCATGTGAAGAACAGTTGAATCGTACAAAAATCATCTTAAAACTATTGTTAAATCCGGCTTGAATACACGTAGTCATTATCTGCGTAGGTATCTAAGGTTTATGTAATTATTTAATTTAATTATGTTTATTTCAAGATATTTTCAAAATGAATCACAGTTTTTTTACTATTTAATAAAATTTAAAACATAATCTTATCTGTTTACAATATAGTAGCTCATTTCTGACCAGGATGGCGAAAGTGATTGATATAAATCGCCATCTACACTCATAAAGCATCTGACTTTTCACAAGTATAGTATTAAATCTCATACATATTTTTTATCTAAAAGTATTTTGAGCTTAAGTCATATTACTCAGCAATTGACCATAAGCAATATTAAAAATAAAATCATCACAAAGTGTCCATTTTCAGAAGTACATGATATATTTTCATGAATTGAATCGCCCTCTGTTGGGTGGCATCTGCGAGATGCCCCAAAGGCAGATATTAAGCTTCAGTTTGGAATGGAGAAATCGATAAATGGGTTGTATCTTTATCTAAAAATGACATTCAGGTTTGTGAAATTCTTAAATTGGAATTAGGAATTGCTACGATCTGCATAGATGTAGCTGAAGAAACTTCTAGAAAATATTCTTTTATCAATATCTTTCCTCGAAGATATTTCATTTAACTTTTTTACTATTGCGAAAATAACTTTCTATAAGAGTTCCTCTTCTCAGCTTATGATGAGGGGATTACGCAGTTATTAATTGTGTTTCCCTTTAATCCGATTGCGTATCACTGATTGACACAAATTCGTTGTGCGCAAAGACCTTTGCTGCCAAACAGGCATACTTTTACAAGGAAGCACTCCTTTGATGAAATATTGATTTAGAACGCTTTATTAATTTCATACTCAGGTGACGATAATACAAAGAAAAGCTCAAAAATACAACGCAGGTAAAATCCTAGGAGAGCCCACACCCTTGGCGACAAACTGAAAAAAAGCGCCAAGCCAGAACAAGATGGCGCCAAGCGAACCCGACAATGGCGGCTAGGAAATATAGTGAAATAAGGTGGATGCATAATGAAAATATTTGTAAACAATACAGAAATTAAACATTTAAGATAAAAAATATAAAAACAGCACTAACTTTCTTACTGCGGATCTTTCCAAGTGGAGGGTACAGTGTAACAACAGATTTTAAAAAAAGCTTTAAAGATCTCATCGCTAAGCGAATGATCCTGTGCGCGCCGCCATATTTATTCTACGAGGTAATGGTCGAACTTACATTCGGCGTGACTGGCACGATTTCGAAGAAATTGTTTTATTGCCGACCATGTTACATCATGCCGATCATTACATTTAGGACATTCATAACTCGAAGCAATCAATTCTCCCTTCATATACCATTCAATTAATTCTTTCTTACCTTTCGCATTCAACAAAGTAAAAAATTCTAAAGTATATTCCCTCACACACGCAGCCAGCCCGGAACCCAACAACAAAATGAAATTCGAAATGAGCGCCCACAAAATACGAAAATGCTAGAAATAGCTAGGGTTTCCATATGTAGTGTTTAAAAGTAGGGTTACCAAGATGGCGCAATTATCGCCAACCAAAGTAATTCGCGCCAAGGGTGTGTGCTCTCCTAGGAGTGAACCTACCACGCTTTGTAGGAAGTTTAGGTTTGATATATATACATTGCTAAGCTGTTAAACTCCAGAAATTAAACGAATACGCTTCTTCATTCCTTTAAAAATATCTTTTCAATAATCACAAGGAAGGCCGAGTGGAAGCGTATCGCACTTCCACACCACAGGTTCAAGGTTCTATCCTGGGGCTGGGCAAGGTCAACTCAGCCTTTTATCCTTCCTGCAGTGGATCAATTGATGAGTACCAGGCCTGCTTGGGGACTTGAACACTGGAGATCTCGCTTCAGACTGAGCTGCTGATTGGGATATCTGCTCATGTACCTCAGTGCCCAATGGTCACGTATGCTGAGATGGGCACAGTAGGGCCTGTCCTGCATGGGCTGTTTCATCACTGAGTTTGAGTTTGAATAATCATAAAGAATAAGTAAAAATATACTTCACCAAATGCATTTTTATTCTTAGAAATACTTACTTAAAAATATTTAATATTGTTAGTAGATGAAATTTTCAATGAAAATGTTTCAGATTTCGCGTAACCCAATTTTTTCAATAAAAACAAATAAAATATTGGTTGTGAACCTTTTAAGGTGTTTTATCAGAATCTTATAAGATTCTTTTAATTTGGTTTTTCTGTTAAAAATAAACCAAGTATTGTGTAACAAGTAGCCTTTTTTAATTCTTCGATGTTTTGCTCATTTGATTTTTACCAAAAACTATAAAAGCGCTAAGGGTCATAATGCCTAATAAAGTTATCTAGGTTGAAGCCTTAGGGTCCAATATTAATTGAAACGCCGTTAAGTTTTTTTTATATATGTAATGCTCCTTTATGGTATTAAATGCTAAAAAGGTAGTGAAATAGCTTAAAGCCAAGGAACCAATCGATGAATAAAGCGGCCTTGCAAACGACGGTATTTATGCGTCAGGTATAACGAATTTCACATTATATTTCGCTTAAATACTTGAATAGCCATAGTTATTTTGGGGGGAATAAGAATGTGTAAAATAAAATATACTGAAAAGTGTAGTTTTGCAATGAAATTGTACACTATTATAGAAATGTAGTTAACCATTTTGAAGCAGGACTTGTCTGAACTGGGTTTTGTTAGTGTAAAGCAAAATTCTCCTTTACTTCTTATATGATGTTTAATTATTGCGTGAAAATTCCAAAATATGTTTGGGGCCCTTTAACGATATTTTTAAATTTTGTCAGCTTTAATTGTGTCGGCTTCTGTAGACTTTCGTCCTAAACTAGAGTGGACAAATATTAAACTAGATGTATATTTTTTTCCAAAATTTCCTCAGCAAATTTTTATTATCTACTAAATCCTTCCAAACTTATCTTGATTGCTTTCTCTCTCTTTCACAAATACTATTAAACCACTCTGGCAATTCTGGTTGAAGCAATAGTTTGATTTGTATTAAATAACTCATTAACAGTCAAATTAATTAAAATTTTTCTGGAAACAGAAAAAACTATTTTATTCTTGATTATTTTGAAAACTAAACGTATGAACTCATTTAATATAATTATACTGGTATACATCTAAATTGCCTCAATTACACATTTCTGACAATTGACAATCGTTTGAAAGGAATTGTTTTATTTATCTGGAAAAAAGTTTTTAAACATCTGAAAGTAATTAATATTTGACATTCAAACCACCAACTCGAAATTTGGAAATTAACGACGTTATATATATTATAGTCTGTTTTATTTCTGCTATTGTGCATCACACAAATAAAAGGAAGAATTTACATAAAAATATTTTATCTTAATGTAATTAGTTATTTTATTTTCACCAGCTTGAATAATTTTTATTGAAGTTTTCAACCCATATTTTTACACAAATATTAAAATTTAACAAGAATATTTGTTAACTTTAATAATTGATTACCTCTTCAGTACCCGTGCCACATTTTCGAATTAAACCGTTTCAGACATGTCAAATTTCTTTCATTGTAGACACATACGGACTGCAATTCAAAGAGATAATTGATTCTTAACTGTGCATCGTCTTGATTGCTCATTTGTGAAGACAAATAAAAAGGTTTTTATCTTTTGCTTGGAAAGAGACGGCGTTATAAACTGTTGGTTATGTCAAAAAGAAACTTTTATTTCTCTTTTAAATATTTCGAAACCAGTTTATAAAGAGGCTGTAATTATTTTTATTTATTTTCATAAGTAAAATCTTGTCTCAATAATCTGAAAATTTACATTCTACTAGTCTGAAACACGGCTTTTAATCATCTTGTAATTATGGGATCCCTGGATAGAATAGTATATGCTTTGTTAAAAATGTATAGTTTTCGAAAAATATGAAAATATTTTGAAAATACTGTGTAATTTTTCTGAAATTCTTAAGGCTGTATATTACATTTCCTCTTACTATTAAACGACATAAATCAAAAACTCTAATTATAAGTAAAAGGACACCTGTTGTGCTCTGAAATCTAAAAAAGCGTGCAGCAAATCTGGAAATACGAGAAAAGCAAAGTAAACAAATATCTTCTGGGAACCACAAGGTGCCTCGACTTTGAAGAGGAATAAGAAGTAAAAGATTAAAAAAAGAAGCAAAATATAACAAACAGAATTCCTTTCAAATCATACAGGGAACTTCTTTTTAATATAAATGTAGGAGCAAAAAAATCTCTTTTAATATTGGGGTTTTGCACAAACTATACATGACGTAAAAAGAGTGTGACCAAATATTTGCGAAGCAATTCAAAAAAACATCTTTTTAGTAAATATTACTGATGTTTCAAATGAAACAGTACCTTCATGCTTGGTTAGATTGAATATATTTTTCTTGCAGGAAAGAATTCTGGTATAAAGCATCCAGTTTATGGGTTACTTCCTTCAATAGAAGAATAAATAAAATAAAGTCTTTTGCAACTTTTTATATTTTTTTACTTTTCATAAATGTATCTGTTCTCTCTTTTTTATCTGTCAGCTTTTATGATTTCGTAAAAATCTTATTTTTAAAAAAATTATTAATCATTTGTTTCTTTCAACATAAATATTGTGCAGTTTCTTCTTGATTAAAAAATTGAAGTTTTCATTTGATTCCTAATAGATATGAAGAATGCTGTAAAACATAAATTAAGAAATCATGTCCGGAAATGCAATCCTTCATTGTTTTAAATGGTATAAAACATACATTTGATTCTTAAATGAGTGGTGTTTTCGAATAGTTTATTGTTTTGTGAATGAAATTTTCCGACACATTTATTTTAAATAAATATTCGAGTATTCTCAGACTAAACGAATACAATTCTCGATTTTTTATTAAAAAAATAGCTTCGAGTCTTGAATTCCAAAATAAAAATTCTTTATTTGCCACTCTGTTAAATGTCAGATTTAATCAGGCGTCAACATCATATAGTAATATGAAAAAATCATCATAAAATATTGTTCTTGATTAAGATTCAAGATTACAATACCTTCTGCGTCCTTATAGTATAATTGTTAAGTTTCTTTGAACAAAAGATAGTAATAAATAACTGAGATTTTAGAACATTACAATAATTGATTAAACAGTCGTGTCATTCGATTTCTTTTTGTCTTCAACCATCATATAGTTTTTTATTTCTCTTCTTAGGTGTCTTGGATAAGAAGAAGAGACTTTCATGTACTGACTGTTGGCCTGGATACGTACACCACGGACGATCGATTCGAAGCTGTCCACGTAGAGAAGAACAATGACTGGACATTAAAAATCAAGTTTGCCCAGTTGTGGGATGAAGGGTTGTACGAGTGCCAAGTTAGCTCTGACCCTAAAATTAGCTTATTTGTGAACCTAAGCATTGTAGGTAAGCACCTCTGTACATGTTTTTGTATTTGATGTTGAGTAGCATCTTTTACATATGATGGCAAAATGTTGTTTTGTGGATAGAAAAAATATGTGTTTTTTATTCAAAATAAGATTTATCTAGAAAACAAATTAAGCCTATTCTAGTACTCAGTAGCACACACAGGAATTTTTCAAGAGAGGGGAGGTTTCCAGGTTCGAACTTTCTCCATT
Organism: Trichonephila clavipes; assembly: GCA_019973935.1. Classification (NCBI taxonomy): domain Eukaryota; kingdom Metazoa; phylum Arthropoda; class Arachnida; order Araneae; family Nephilidae; genus Trichonephila; species Trichonephila clavipes. The sequence continues at coordinate 7,741 of BMAU01010734.1, read as the reverse complement.
CTTGTATTATGCTCCTTTTGATTTTGTCGATTTTCGGGAACAAAACACAGTAAAAAACTAATTATTAAATAAATAATTAGCATTAATTAATAAAATTAATCATTAATAACAAATACTTATTTAAATTTTACGTAATATATAATTAGAATTTTAATCGATCAGGAAAAAAATCAAGGGTTTTGGGGGGTCCGGACCCTTAGGCCCCCCCTTTGTGTGTGCCACTGCTGGTAGTATTAGTCAATTACAAATAGGTTCTGCTATAGATAACTGCAATAATATTTCGATATGTTTTTTTTTCATTCTAATTTCAGGAGATTTAGTAGGGCTGCGGTAGCCCAGTGGTAAGGGTATCTGATCATGACAGGCATGTCATGAGTTCGAGCCCAGTACCACCAAAGACCCACCGTGTAGGACAGCAATGCACGTTAAATCTGTCGAGAGTTGAAACCTCCTTTCGTTGGTGTGGTGTGATAGTTAGGAGAGGGGGCAGTCCAGACTCACTTGACCATGGCTCAAAATTACGTGGTCCGTCGCCAATAGCCCTCGTGTTGCTGATCAGTGCGACGTTAATATTCACTCATTCACTCAATTGAGGAGTTTTAGTTTATGGTTGTGTGTGCACTTAGATTTCAGTTCTTTTTTTGATTAAATATTTATAATATAGGTAATAAAGATTATTCATGTTTTAAACGTATATATTTTTACATACGTTTACTAAAGTCAATATAAATTAAAGCGTGATGAATTGATTTTATTTTCGATTCTCGATTAATGGTAAGTAAAATTTCCTTTTATTGTATCCATCAACGCATAAGCTAACGTTGTCCATACATTACTGTGCTATGTTGCATTGTTTTAATATATTTACGCAAATGTCTTCAAGATTTTCACCAAGTAACGTATTCAAAAGACTCTAAATATAGACTGCGCGTAAACACTAGTGTAACGTGTCTTTCATGGAGACGTTCTGATCTAATTGCTTCGTTCTTCTGACATGTATTTCATGGACCGTTAATTGCACTTCAGTGACGTTAATCCTCATGCATGAAAACTTATCGATATAATACTCGATTATTAAACTAGGATATTCAAATGATACAATTATTATTCCGGTTTCCATGTTGTATGGATCATGTATGCGATTATCGTTCTAGTAGCAAGGTTAATTATTGTAACTAATGAAACCTCACCTTCGCAATGGATTTACGGAATCCGGAAATTCTAGTTATATTGCTAAATGCATGCCGCTCTTATCGTGTGCATCGCTGTAACTGTAGTATGCACTGGAAGCGTATTTTCAATACATGCAGAAAAATACTATTAGACAGAAAAGGCTCTCGTCTCATGTATGAAAATATTCGTTCAATGTTAGTAAAAATTAAAGGAAACTTCACGAAGATAAAACTTGCACGAACGTTAAATACTTTAAAACCATTTTTTATGCATTTCTGTATTTATATCTTAACATAAATGGGAAAACATGTTAAAAATATGCTCCAGTTGAACAGAGTTCTAAATTTGCTGTCAGATTTCTGATTTGTATCTCATCATAATCCAAAAACAATTATGTTGCCAGGAATAATGCAAATATGCAGTTGCATACTTGAGCGATAATGCGTATATTTGCCGAGCGATGCCTACGAAGGGCATATAAACGCATAAAGAATTGTCAGTGATTTGTATGCTCGTACTTCTAATGCCTTGTCTCTCACAAGAATAGGATAAATCTTATTGGAATTCAAGCACAATACGTAGACCCAAATATATGGGTGATGCAACGAGAAGGAAGATTGTCGATAGATTGAGGCATCAGTCACAAGTACAGATGGCTTCAGTGCTTAAGGCAAATACTTCACCTCAAATTACGCGAAACAGTTTCTAAACATTGGATCCATATCGAGAGAAGACATAGGAAAGGTCGACTAAGATCGACAACGATGAGGATGAGATAGATTATTTGTCACTTTCAGTATGGCAACACAGGGTGGACGCAGCCCACCTCTCACCTCTGAATTCTATGGCTGACATACCCCGAACTCGAGGGTTTCATTGTATACAGTTTCATGAAGGCTTCATAAGAGATAGTTATAATTCAAAAAGTACTCTGCTTCCGTCCATTTTTACAGCAACGCAAGGAGAATGTATTTATCATAGTGCTGAGGACATGCGACTTAAACCAGAATTCATTGGAGCAGCATTGTTCTTTTAACAAGTGAATCAAGATTCAACAGGGCCACTAATTATCGATGTACTTGAATCTAGCCTAAGATATGATGTCATCTTTTCTTCATCAAAGAAAAACGAATTGCAATAATGCGGCAGTGTAATGATTTGATTTGGCACTTTATGCTTGACGATTGCATCCCAGCATGCGTTTGTAAAATGCTCTGTATAATTAAAGAAGCTGTATAATTAAAGAATGCTCTGAAATAATTAAAGAAGATCTTAGAAACCTATAATCGACTTTTCATGGGCACATTTGGTCCTGGGTTCTGGTTTATGTTTCGAACACATTCGGTTCAGATTGATCAACAGTTGCCTGGAAATTAAAACAGTTACCTTATGGATTAGCCAGCCAGATTTTCTGGTCTTAACCTAAATTGCTTGGCTGAGAAGCTCTTGGGAGGCAACAAGCTCACCACCCCTTCTGAGAATAATTTTTAGCTAATAACTGTCTTGTTTTTCAGAAGAGATGCACTGAATGTCGAGACTGCTTGCCTCTTTCCAGCATACCTCTGCTGTCTGACAGTATGGTTATAGGGGCGGGGGACACACCTCGCTAGATAATTTTAATTCGATATCACAATACGGATTTATGATATTATTGCACTATGAATTTTGTTGGTCAACCATGCGCATATAAAATAAACTGTTCATATCTTTCTGTATTTTTTGTGTATATTCGTCCAAATTCTCATTTAAAATCTGTCAAATGGTTTTTCAAAATTTCGGTATAATGTCTAAATTCTCTTAATATTTTACATGAACATCTTTTTGCACATTTAGCTATTTGTTTTTCACTCCAACTCTAGAAAATTTCTTTTCAATTTTTTATATTATTCTATCATTTTTTTTAAAAATTTTTCACTGAAATCAAAAAATAGGAAACAACGTGGTCCACGTTATTTACTTATGTATTTAATGCATTGAAGCAATTTACCATTGTGCCTAAACAAGAAACTGTAAGTAGCGCGCCGTCAAGCATTGAAAAATACTCCAAAGCATCCAGATCCATCCAATACTCCAAATTGTGTCATTTTTTACAGAAAGGTATCTTTTTATTGATGTGGTGATATTTTCTTTCTTAATGTTTTCATAGCAAAACTAACAAGATTTCTATGCTTTCCAGTTGCCAAGGCAAGTATTCTAGGCCCTCACCCACTCTTCTTGAAAACCGGGGAGTTCCATTAACCTGACTTGCGTCATCACTCAGAGTCAAGAGCCTCCCAGTGTTCGTATTCTGGTATCATGATGATAGAATGATCAACTATGATTCCTCTCGTGGTGAAATCACCATGTACAAAAGTTCTGAAGACTCCACAACCAGTAGGCTGTATATCAAAGATGCCAATGCTGAAGATTCCGGAAACTATACTTGCTGTCCTTCCAACACACAGGCCACCAGTATTCCTAGTATACGTCTTAAACGGTACTTATGGTACTTGTCCCATTTACTAACTTCTTTCTCTTTTCTCCATGTGCTTCTTTGTGGAACTAATTTTCTGGTCTCCTTATTTCTACTCATTACTTTTTGACTATTTTTTACTTGTTTGTGTAATATATACCAATGTATTGCTTTCGTCTTCTAACCTTACGGATTTCTAAACTTGTTTTTGTAACAACTCCTATTTTTGGTGATTTTTCTTTCATTTCTATTGGAAATATTGTTTTTACCACATGTACTGTCTTTAATATATACTTGTAAGAAATTTTTTGAATTCATAAACCTTTTTTAAGCTAATACAGGTAATGTCGAACAATACATATTAGGAAAAGGGTTTCATTAACTATTTGTATCGTTAAAAAAATTATATTCTTCGGGCACAAATATCCCAAGCGCAAAATTGACATTGACGTTAATATTCCTAAATCGTTTTACAAGAAGATCACGAATGAAAGAATGATGAAGTCTTGGAACCAAGAATATCTCATTTCTAATAAGGGGAGCATAACAAAGAAATTTTCCCACCATTAATAAGAGACTATCATGTCATCATTTTTACACTAACTATAAATTAACCCAATTTCTCACTGGTTACGGTAATTTCAAAAGCTACCTGAACAAATTTAATTTATCTCCTTCATCTTTTCTGTGACTGTAATATTGGTGGCGAGGAAAAATAGAACATGTGATCCTTCTGTGTTCCAAGTATGTCAGAGAGAGAAAAAGATCATAAGACTGGCGTTCAAGAGACTAACATTAATTGGCCACCGAATTTTCACTCACTTTCTTTCCACCAGAAGTGCTTTCAATAATTTCTGTAAATTTGTTGTAACTGTTTGTAATCCTTCTTAACTTTTTAATTGTTTATTTCCCTTGAATGTGTGTTTAATACTTTACTTCGTAAGCCCGCAGTGATACTTTGTGGTACACGGGGATTTTATAATTGTTTTCAATAAAAAAAAATATCCCTGAATAAATAGAAATTTTGCATTATTTTAAGGATGTTTATAATTATTTAAATTTGTGCTTTTCCCCATAATCTGCTGTAGAACTTTTGATACTTTTGGAAGAAAGTTTCCGTGGAAAGTCTATAAATTTCGCAGAGTTATAATAAAACTATAATGTAACTAAAATATTATTTAAAGTTGTTATAAAATTGCAAAAACTCATTGCTGATATGAAATAATGCTGCTTCATGTTCTTTATTTCTTTCATAAATAATAAGAATAAATGTTTAAAATTTTTACTAAAAAAGTACTATTGATAGTTTCACGGTTGTTGCTGAAAGTTTTATTAAAATGTTATATTCAAATTTTAATTAAACTGTTGAAAAGTCGCTATAGACATTAAAACATTTTGCTTAAGCGAAGCAAAACTCTTCACGGAGTTTGAACAATGTTATATTCCACCAAAAATTAAATTACAGTAGAATTTGCTATGTTGTTTTATTATATAAACGTTAAACAAATTGAAAAATATGCTTTGAATCTTCCCATCATTCTTATCTTAAAAACTTGCAAAAGTGTCTTGTTTTCTGACGTTTTAATGATTAATTAATCCATTAGAAACTATCCTCTCTGATTCTCGAGACAAATACACTCCAAAATCTATAAATAGTTTTGAAAGTATATTACTAAGCAAGTGAAATGTGGTTTCTTTAAAAATATTGTTTCCAACTCAAGAGAGGAAAAAAAAAGAGCACATATTTATATAAATTTTCCATTAAAATTCTTGCAATAGCAATGTAAAAAATCTTTAAATATGTGGTTTGTGGAGATACCAGCTCAATTTTATTGAACCTGGCATTAAAAACATTCATATACTGCTTTCCGGTTGAAAGTGGAAACAAATGCTTTATTAAAAATCGTGGGTTATTTTTTAAATTGAATTTTTTCAGAAACACTCCCATTTAAACCATGAACCATCCATATAATTCTCTTTAAATTTAAATTTTCTAATGTTTAGTTCTATGCTTTTAGCAGTTATTTTTCTGAATAAATACTAATTTTTTTTCTGCTTTAGCATACATAGAAAAATAATTATTTATATCCCTCTAATATAACATCATTAAAATATTGTAATATCATTTGTGCTTCCTCATAAAAAAGCTTAATGTTGCACGTTTCCCTTTTAATATGCACTGCTTTTAAATTCCTAGAAGTAGGTTTTGATTTATCGTGGTCATAAAACAGCCAAAGTTTTAATACTCTATTAACAAATATAAAAGATTTAAAAATCCTAGTTATTTAATGAATATAATTACATGAAAAATATATTGTATAGGAAAGGCACTTGATACTATATTGTTCTTATCGTCTCGTCATTCTATTCCGTTGTTTTTTTCAAAAACCCAAAATGAGAAATTTAAAAAAGGTTTAGTGAGTTTTCATGCTTAAATCTCATTTTTCCTCTAACTTAGCTTTTATCAAAAAAAGAAACAGAAAAGATTTCCTTCAAATTAGAGAAAATTTTGTTTCTTGTTAATGCGATCAATTTGCAAAATTACCCTTTAGCGCAAACTTGTTAAAGGAAAATTTTATATTTCTCTATCAAGTAATGGGACACCTCCCCAATAAATGCTCAAGAGACGTAGTAAAGAACATTATTAAGAGTGGTTAAACAGTTTCTTTTTAACCTGGCTAAAAATATGTTACAGTATAATTTAGTCAAAGTTTTACTTCTTTCTATGAAATTAAAATGCTTAATTTTCTAGAAATTTATCAGTAATATAATCTAACCCTTGAGACTTGAATATATATATTTTTTTTCTTTTTGGTTTCCGTTGTCGTCTTTAAAATTAAGTTTAAAAATTAAAACGAATTACCTCCTTTCTTTTAAAAGGTCTTTTATGAATGCTTTGAAAAATGTTATATAAGATAAGGATTCTTTTGAAAATGTCTTTTTCATCTGAATGCTAACTTCTTAAAAAATGTGTGATTTCTTTAAAATAAACATATTTTTTAAATTGTATCATTTCCATGTGGGACTTATTTGAAAAGCAAATGTTTGCATAATGTTGGATTCAACTTTTGCAATGCTTTTTAATAATAATTTTGGTAAATATTGACGCTTAACTATTATATTTAACTATTATAATAATTAGATTTAGTCACTTCTGCTCTTATCTTTAAAGTTTTTAAGAATCTTAACTACTTTGCAGTAATACATCGTACAAATGTAACATTTTCTAAATTAATTACATATTTTAATTCTGTTACATTAAACTATATTTGTACAACTTTCTATATATATATTGATTAATGTAATAATTCATTATTAAAGTAAATTAAACAAGCTTTTATTAATTACGCAAAAAATTTAATTAAAGCTTAACTTTTGAAGCTGTAAATTAACTATTTAAGTTATTATATTTCACTTTTAGAGAAAAAAATCTTATTTTTTAATATATACACATTATTCTAAGCATTATATTTCATGCATTTTGCTCAGATAATTTTGTCGGGCAAGCCTTTTAATAGCAGTGATATAACTGATTGAAAAATTATTAGATAAAGACTGCAGGAGCATTCTTTCTTACAATTTAAGTCGAAAAACGTTTATTTTACAAGTTTTTTACAACATATTTTACAATTATACGTTTATTTACAACGTTTTTTTTCTTCACATAATACAACAAAAAGAAGATGAATACGCGGAATTAATATTTAATAATTAATCAGTTTTTATGTTAATTTGGTTGTTGGTATTTTAAATGAAATATAGTGTGTGATAAAGAAATTTGTTGTGTTTTTTTTTTTTTTTTTTTTTGCTTGTTTGTTCTCCCCCCAAAAAATATGTCGATTTTAAAAATATATATATATAAACATTTCCGTTAAGGTGAAAATGAAATTAGCTTAGAAAAGAAATGCATACCTCTTAAATCTCTCATTTCAAATAGGATTTTTTGTGAAGAATTGGGAGCTGAATTGAGATTTTTTTGTCCTTCAAAACACCACTTCAGTTCTTGAATATTTTTTTTACTTAAATTTTTGTTTTATATTCATAATTAATAAACACACATATATATGTTGCTTAAAGTTTGACTTTTAAATATGAAAAACGCATATTGGCACACAC
>BMAU01010730.1:0-19922 GCA_019973935.1 Trichonephila clavipes | reverse complement strand
CCTAAATTTTTCGATTCTGGGTCTGGGATCTGTTTTTTTCTCTGAAAGGAATTATATGTTGGGGAGTTTTAAACAGAAAGCGTAGTAAAAATCTCTCATCATGCGATTACAGCAAATGAAATAAAGATTTTTTTATTTGGTTATAGGATCAAAGATAGTTAATTAGGTATAAGAAGTTTTTATTTTTGTTGACTTAATATCGCGCGCGCGAGCCTATAAATTATAACAGAGTAAAAGTGCATTTTTTATTATCTCTGAATATATTTTGTTTTAATTCATTCCAGTACATTAATTATTTTTAAATATTTTATTAATTATTTTTAAATACTTTATTAATTTTTTAAATATTTTATTTTCGATATGCTCGCGCCCCCCTCGTAGGATTATCGCGCCTCCTAGGGGGGCGCGCCCCACAGTTTAAGAAACACTGCTGTAAGACAATGTACCGGTCATCTGCGGGTGTGGTTCCTCGTGGACGACCACTACTGAACCCCCGGATAGCTGTTCCTGTAGTTTGAAATTGTCTCCAAAATCGTGAAACGATGCTGTGAGCACTCTGCAGCCACACTTGTCATACTGCGGCCTTCCTCCAACTTCCCAATGATTCGACCCCGGGTAAAAGCATCCAGATGTCGTCTAACAGATTGATTATTCGCCATTTCTAGCTGAGGCAGCAACTCGGTGTGATTTTAACTGGTATACGGCGTGCAATCTCTTTGCCAGAAATACTGATCTTACACCGACAACATGCTTTATACTGCTCAGACACTCCCCCATTACGTCTACCTGCATATCTGCGCATGTGCTACCGTACATCACCTTACTTAATCACCTGATTAGTCTTTCTGTCTGCTCTGCCTCTTCGTTCAGCTGATATGCTAATTTTTAGACTTCGTCCTTAATTTTTGCACACCAGTGTAAATGTGGATATTTGTAACTATCTATGAGTTATTTACTACACAAGGGCATTGAAATGCATATATCACGCAAGTTTTTGATAATAAAAGCTACAGCAGTGCTTCTCAAACTTTCAATACTGGCGCCCCCCTTTTCAATCACAATTTTTATCGCGCCCCCCTTATACATTAATAATGTACTGAATGTAATAATAATGCACTTTGACGCTAAAGCTACAATACGCGATCTTAATTATAAACCATACAAATTAATAGCATAGGTATTACATTTTGTATACTACTTTTAAGCAAAATAAATAAATTAATTAAATAAGACAGTGCTTTTCAAACTTTCACTACTAGCGACCCAATTTTCAATCATAATTTTCATCGCCCCCCCCCAATAATAATGTATTGAATGCAATAATAATGCACTTTGAGTATTAAATTTTGTATACGTTACTTTTAAATAATATATATTTTAAGCAAATTACTTTTAAGTAATAATTATAATGTTATGTTATTTTTTCCTTTCTCATTTTTTAAATTGGGACAGATTGCAAAATGACATTTAATTAAAAGATTTATTTCGTCCATCATGCATTTCTAAAAGTACAAATGTCATTAGAACAAGTAATATAAAAAATAAATTTTAAGTCAATTCCCTACTTAGGCCAACAAAGAAAAAACTTATTTTAGTTACTTTCTATTAAATAGTTACAATTAATACAAATATGTAATACATATTACAGAATCACAATGTTAAGCGACAAAAGAGAAAGCGATTTTCCTTGCAATTTTTCCTTTTCCTTTCTATAAATGGGGTATTGGACTATTCTTTTTTCGTTACTATTTATTCATTAATTAAATTTAATTAGTGTAAGAAAATAGTAAAGTAAAAGAAGAAATCACACATTCTCAGAAATTAGGCCATCTCGGATGGAATTCGAACTACCGTCCTTCAGATTAGAAGCCCAGCGCGCTATCCATTGCGTTACAGGGGACAGCACGAAAAAGTTTTCCTTTCTATAAATGCTTTTGGACTATAATTTTTTGTTTGTTACTATTTATTCATTTTTTTTAATTTAATTAATGAATTAAAATTTGAAAGAACTGTATTAACATGAAGTGTCACCCACTACAAGTTTTAAAAATGTATTTGAACTTGAATGAATGAATAGAAAGTATTTTATCAACGATTGAAAATTTGAACAAGATATATATGAGAGAGTGAACTTATAGTAGAAATTGAAAAAATAGTCTACTTTATGTTGCGCTCTCTCATATCCATCACATCTGGCATTCTCGCGAGCGTCTGCGTGAGTCTGGCCAAACTATCGGACGTCTGCGCAAAACATGTAATAATGCTGTACCTCGTACAATTCCAATCAGTCTTGGTCGATTCGATGCTTCTATAGCTACCAAATCTATCTTGAATGTACATTTTTATAATTTGCGCGTTAGTTGTAATTCACACTATTAAGTATTACTGCAGAAAATTGGAACAAAAAAAAAATCATGGATAAATTTTTAAGTCGTAAGCGAACATTCGACGATAATAAAGCATCAACAAGTGCACAGACGAGCATAGTTCCGAAAATTAAATCAAGGAAATATTCTCAAGAATACTTGAATTTTGGATTTACCATTACTGAAGTAAATGGAGAAGAAAAGCCCCTGTGTGTTATTTGCTCAAAAATATTGGCAGCAGACAGTATGAAACCTAATAAACTTAAAAGACATTTCGAAACGCTTCATGGTGAGTACATTAACAAACCTCGAGAGTTCTTTGAATCAAAATTAAAATCATATGAAAAACAAAAAAACATTTTCTAAAAAAACTTTGTCAGTGAATGAAAAAGCTTTATTTACTTACAAAGTATCATATAAAATAGCCAGATGTAAAAGCCTCACACTATTGCCGAAGAGCTTATTTTGCCTGCAGCAATTGAGATCGTAGAAACTATGTTTGGAGACAATTTTGCCAAAGAGTTGCAGTCCATACCCCTATCAAATGATACTGTTTCCCGTCGAATTGATGATATCGCTGAAGATGTAGAGCAACAGCTTTTCGGTAAGTTGCGTGATAAATTGTTTTCAATTCAGCTTGACGAGGCAACAGATAGCAATAAAGATGCTCATTTCATTGCGTATGTTCGATTTTGGGATGGTATGTCAGCGGTAGAAGAACTACTTTTTTGCAAACCAATAAAACTTAAAGCAACAGCAATAGCATTATTTGATATTTTAAATAATTTTATAAACGAGGCAAATATAGAGTGGAAAAATTGTGTCGGAATATGCACCGATGGTGCTCGTACAATGTCAGGAAGATTTAAAAGTATACAAGCACTTGTGAAACAAAAATCTCCACTGTGCATCTGGACACATTGTATGATCCACAGAGAAGCTCTGGCTTCCAAAGAAATTAGTCCTGGCCTGAATATTGTGCTAATGACAGTTGTGACTGTAGTAAATTACATAAAAATGAGACCCCCTAAAATCAAGAATCTTTTCTGGACTTTGCAAAGACATGGGCGCAGTGCATTCATCGTTGCTATTTTATTGCGAAGCAAGATGGTTATCACGCGGGAAATTTTTACAACGTGTTTATGAATTAAGAAATGAAATTACCATTTTTCTAGAAGAGGAAAACCTACCGGAAGCTGAGAAATTTCGAGATGGTTTATTTCTGATGAAGTTGAGCTACTTAGTCGATATATTTGAGAAATTAAATATATTGAATCTTCAACTTCAAGGATCAAATGTACATATGTTTGACACGAGTGATAAAATTAATGCTTTTGTAGAAAATTAGAATTATGGAGCCGAAATTTAAAGCAAAAAAACCTAGAAATGTTTGAAAATGCGGATAAATATGTAAAAACTTACAAAACTGAAGAACAACTTGTGGAAGTTGTTTATAAAACTATTGAATATCATTTAGCTATGTTAGCAAAAAAAAAATTTAAAAAAATATTTTTTTGCTGAGGACAACTTGATAGCAAGTTACGAATGGGTGAGAGATCCATTTCAAAAATACCCCAGAAGGGCTCTCCACTACCGAAGAAGAAATTTTCATAGATTTCACATCTAGTGGCGAAATTAAAAGACAATTTTGTAATAAAACTCTCTTTCAATTTTGGGCAGAAGTAGATGATGAATTTTCTGAACTGAAAACAAAAGCATTTCGTATACTTTTACCGTTTTCAACATCGTACCTTTGTGAAACCGGATTTTCTGCGGTGGCTGCTTTGAAGACAAAATATAGATCTCAGCTAAATATAGAAAAAAGAACTCAGAGTGTCAATTTCTAATATTAAGCCTTCATTTGAAAACCTTTGCTCTGCAAGACAAGCCCATGGAAGTCACTAATAATAATTAAACTTGCTCTTAAATTAGTATTAATAAATTAGTTATAAAATACATTGTGCAGTACTGATACATTTATAAGTACACTGGCTGAAGTACCCGTTCTGCGATTATTTTTTTAAAAATAATACATTATTCTTGATATAATAGCTTAATTGTAAGGAGAGTAAAACCAAGTGCACAACAATGCATACAAAAATATAAAATGATTTTTAAATGAATGCTCCTATTATAAATAGTTTAAAACGAACTGTAATTTTAAGCCTCACAGAATTAGCATTTAGAATTAATATTAAATAAGGAAAACGAATGAAAAATTCCAATGAAGAATAATTGTGTTATTTTTAATATTTAAAGCGAGAAACCTTCAAAATGTTTTAACCGGAAGCAGGCGCCCACTCCACACTAACGTTAATGGTCGCGCGATCACTTCACCAAGTCACCCCAATCCTTTTTTTTTATAATTATTTTTCTGTGCTCGATAAAAATCACAATTGCAGTGAATAATTTAACTAGAGAAAATATACTTACCTATTTTTAAAGGACTTTTAATTTTTTTTTCTTTGATGATTTGAGAAAAATCAATAAAACTAAAAGAAACCGTTCCAAATGTGCGTGACCTTAATAAAGAACATAAATCACAGACACTTTTCACTAACAATACAAGAACGTTATTTGCAATCAAAACTGTCATATTTGCTCACGTTATTGTAATTTTGCTATTCTTTGATGATCTGACAAATAGCATGTGTAACCTTTTCTTGCTTGTGTCTTTTGACAACGCAAGTGTTACATTTATGGCTTCTTAGTTTTCTTGATAGAGTTCTTTAGGCAGCATTTGAAAATTACAATTCAACTCAAACGTTTCATGTCTATCACTTTTGTCATATTTACTTTCGCTATCACGATTAATATGCATTATTTCATCAGGTTCTTCAATTGCTTGATCAGTTTCATCTTCCTTCAATAGAGATCACAGATGCCCATTTTTTTATATTCTGCTCATTTACATTTATAAACCATAATAAGTTGTACAACACAGCAATTAAAACCACAAAGTTAATCGTAGGGGAAAGTATAGCATATTCATAGAAAATATTTCTGAACAAAAGTGGTCGTGAAGGGAACTCGATCAAAACAAGTACCTTGATTGTAAAAAACCGTTTGCCACTCTCAAAAAGAGGCATAAATGTGACAAATTCATTTTAGTTTCCATTAAGACTGTCATATTGGAGGATACTGTCAAGAAACTGTTAACGAATAAACAGTTTTACCAGAATTTGGAGTGATTCAGCGCCTCATGCGACCGCTCCCATGAAAAAATGTATTCGATACAAAAAACATCGATGTCAGTTCGAAAAATAATTGTGTAAAACGTTTTTTATAATGCATTATATATTTCAGATTACTCATAAAAATACATCTCGGCCAATTAATCCTTCAAAAAGCTCAATATGTTTATCCATATATCATAAAACTCATTTACATGGTGGAAAAAGCAACAGAAAAATATTATTTACAACTTTCCTAAAAGATAAGTAGACGGAATTAAGCATACCAGTAAGTGTGATGGTCAAAGAGATGATAATCAAAAGTACTATTTTAGGGGTTACAAGAAACGTAATAAAAAATCTCTCATCGCGGGATTACAGCAAAGCAAACAAAATATCTTTTCTTATTTGGTTTTAGGATCAAAGATAGCTAATGAGTGTTTAAAGTGGAATCTTTTGAAAGTGGAAAGCCAGATGATATATATAATTTATAAGTGTACGGCACCTTTCCACTAATATTCTTAGGCTTATTTGGGGATTGTCATTCACGTATATTTCCAATCAACTCTAAAAGGAGAAAACGGGATATGTGAAGGAGATAGGGTATTTAAGGAGAGCGTCGTAAGTTAGTGGAGAGAAAGGCTACTGAGCCATCAGCAGTAGTGACAAAGTTCAAAGGATTCAATTGGATTACGATAGTGGAGCATTACGGTTAGTACTCAGCAAAAGAACCTTAGGAAGTTAATATGCTCGAAAAGATCAAAGTACTATCAGGTGTTATAGTCTAGTTGAATACCGCTTATCACAATAGTTTAATAAAATTAGTTTAAGTTAATGAAAGCTAATAATTCAAGTTGCGTGTATTTCTCAGCCCTCCTATTCCGATAAATCCGTTTGATATTGCGCATAGTTATTGATTAATTTCATATTTCGTAATTTAATTTAATATTAAAGGTAAATCCCTTTCGTTTGACGTAGACATATAGATACTATTTGTCATTAGAGTTTTTTTGATATTTGAATCAAGTGAATAAATATAAGTTATTGTGTTATATAAATAGCGTCTGGTCATTCTTTGCCTCAAATTAGTCTTAGTGTCCAGGGTGGAACCCAGAGGGAGTTCCTACAAATATATTATATAAAGAGAAATAACAATTATAAAAAAAGAATGTTTTATATGCAAAACAAGATATTACCGAGGCATTCAATAATGTAATTTTTTCTTTGTAAAATGTGAACATGTAAAATTTTTCCAATTAAGGCATTTTATATTAATAATTTCATAATTTCAGCTCTAATTTCTCATTTGTTTTTCATGCAAACATATTACTTCAATATTATGTGAAAAAATAACTAAAATTTCTGTCGTGTCAAAAAAAATAACATTTTCCTTGTGCAATTAATACTCCCTAAAAATTGTTCATTTATAAAAATGTGTAGGTTGAAAAATACGAAAATACAATTATTTTAAGGAATCATATAAATAATATCTTAAAGTTGTATTATATGTTTTTATAAGCTTATTATTATATTTTTTTTTTAAATTATAAACTAAAGGAGTTATTCTCAGTTTGTGTTTTTCGAAACATTAGTGCTTTCAAAATGCTACTCCCTCCACAATTATTTACCAACTACTTCCATTTTTTCCCTGCGTGTTTAATATAAAGCATGTAATAAAATTAGAGATACATTTTGCTGTTAACTGAATACTTTTTTTTAAAAAATTAAAATGTAAGAGATATTGTGTGTGGCTTTTTTCCTTCATTTTTAGCATACGCATAGCAACACATTTTATTTTTTTCCTTCCAAACTAACTAAATTATTGTAAAATCAATATATATCGCTAAAGTTGCTTTGAATATCCTTAAGAATATTACAAAAAAATTAGGTAAAAAAAGTAATAATTACAAAAGAAGTAGAATTTTAAAATTTTCCAAATTTCTTAAGAAATTTGAATATTTAAAATTGTGTAAATATAATATATGAAAAATTTCATCTCGCATAATTTTCTTGAATATAGAAACATTATGCGAAATGATAAAATATAATTTTTAAATACATAAATAAAAAATTGTTCAAAGGTTACCAAGTGTTCTTAATTAGAATAGTTTTCAGTTACCAGTCAAGGGGCCAGACATAAGAAGAAAACATCATGTGTGCTTGCGGATGTTGGTGTTTTAGTGGTATTATGTAAAATGTACTGACACATTATTCACTTATAACTCAGGAATACAACTTTCGATTAGATATTATTGAAGTTGCAATTTGAAATATTTACAAATAAATGTAACAATCCAACATTTAAGCTCGCACTATTACCAGTATTAAAGTCAAGGTGGTTGTGTGATGACTAAATGATCTTTTTGTTATGTGATATATTTGCACATATTATTTTGAATTTAAATAGAGAAATAATTTGACATAAAATAACATACTTTGCATAACATATTTTAACATCTAAAAGAGAAGCTAGTATAATTAGAACCCGAATACACACACACAACTTAACTGAAACATCACTAGCCACGGGCTCCATGATGACTATCCATTTTATAGTTTTTAATCTCGGTTGCTCATGTGTCCTTTATTGTGTGATTTTCCTACTGTTTTTCGAATGTGATTGTTGGATGTTATTTCTTGTTTGTAGACAATAAGACTACATATATATAATGTTTATGAAAACCTTTCGAAAGATATAAGACTAATGTGAATCTAGTCACAATTCTTTAACTTTTCACTGAAGTACTCGTCTAATTTAGCAGCTTTTATCAGAGCTTTTATAAGCAATATACCGCTACACACAAAACAAAATTACAGTTCTTAAATTTAAAAAAATCTATTGACATGTTCTTCACAGTCTAAAGCTGAGCAAGACGAAGGATATAGGAGGAATCTTATTGACAAACTGTATAAGTTGTGTTGTGGGTTCGAGTCATTTTTTTTTTATTCCAAGGGTACTGTTGTGATGGGTAAATAAGTTTGATATGTTAAGGCAGCTGCCTAACTTGAAAATGTCGTTTTTCGTCAACATAAGCCTTTTTTTTTAATTTCAAAATCTTATAGTTTGAACATTTTTCTTTCCTAAACACTTTTTCTTTTTCCTTTACGAGAAAAAGAAATAAAAGTATAGTGATTTTAAAAACCATCACACACATCTCTTTGCAAAAGGGCAGTAAGACAAAACTTTCAATGAGTTTTTCTCAAAATTATGTTTTCGAAAGAACCTCTTTACCTAATACATGATATCTTAAGAACCAAACCAGATAACGTTTTGAAATTTTGGGGGAATGTTTATTATACTATTTTTCACAAAGTTAGGTTAAGTATGTTTTCATTTAGGGTTGTTTTTATAAAGGAAAAACTTGAAAAATATCAAAATTTATCATGTTATTATGCATAATTGTCTTATTGTTTGTATATTAATATTTCTCTTTGATTTGTTTCATTTTGAAGAGTACCATAATATGTATATTGTGTGTAAAGAAAATTATAATAATTGAATTAGAATTTTTTATACAGTGTTACCCGTTTTAGTAAAAACTTGGTAAAACTTCCTTAAAAACAACCAATTTTTCTAAACGTATAATATTTATTTAAAAACTTTATGCATTTACATATTTTTTTTATTGTTCTTCCTAAAACAGCGTTTCTCAAAGTGTGGGCCGCGCCCCCCTTTAAGGGCGTGTTAACTCTACGAGGGGGGCGCGAGCATATATAAAAGTCGAAAACAAAGGATTATTTTAAAATTATTAATTTACTGAAAGTAAATAAACAAAATACTTTCTGATACAATAAAATATAGAATACACATTTACATTGATATAATATACTTATACATATATCAGTACAAATACTAAGCTAAGTACAAGTTTAATAAATATCAGTGACCCCCCATGGGCTTCTATTAACACTTGTCTTTATAATTTATACGGTTTATAATTAATTCCTTAACTGCCGATTAAAAGTTACGTGATTCTTTTCCCAATGCCACCGTTTATCATGTAGACGAGCGTATTTTGATATTCTTTTAGAGGGAGGGGGAGTAGAAAAGAAATAAATACGCAAATTCTCTGAAATAAATAAATCCTTCGCAAACAATGTTAAGGTCTTTTTATTGCAGTGAAAAGCCTTAGGAATAATTTTATGGTTGGCACTGCACAGAAAAGATTGTACTTCGAAAAGACGCTTATATACTTCTCCCAGAAAATTAATGCTTTGGTTGAGCAAGACGTTTATATACGTCGGTGGTACATAAGAGGTTAAAATCGTATTGTAGCTTTAGTGTCAAAGTATAGTATTATAGAAATCAATACATTGTTATTGTATGGATGAAGGCACGATGGAAATGATGATTAAATATTGGGTCTCGTATATTAAATTTTGAGAAGCACTGTTCTAAAAGCGCTCAATTTGTTTCAAAAATTTGTTTTTATAAAAAAAAAAAACTGTATACAATGTAGGCAGTCACCCTAAACGCAATTGAATCTAATAATATCTCATATTGAAGTGAGTGTATGGGAGATTATTAACGTCGCAACAACACCACGTGGGATATTTGTAACAGACCTCGTGATTTTTAACCATGGTCAAGAAACCAGAACGACATCAGAGCTGGCTTCCCCATCTTCAAATTACTACACCACGACAATGAGTGGAATGATTAGCGTGTTAAGGAAATGGGGAAGGGTTCACATGGGAGTTTCAGAAAAAAGAAAAAAAATCGTCTTAAACTACTTAATTGCAATATTTTCTAATTGATAATTATGTAAAAGAATCAAAGAGAGAAATGTCGAATAAAGTGGGATCTCAAAATTCGATCACTTCATTTGATTATGGTGTAAAATTACGATGCGTAGTGTAAACGAATGTACGAAATCTCATTGAATTCGGTAGTTGAGTCAGCGGATAGAATATCTGGCCAGTTATTGGCCTGAGAAAATAAGATGATTCCTAGTATAATACCCCAAAGCGTATCGTGTAGAAACATCCTAAGCGTATAAACGTAAACTCGATGAGAATACTGTG
This sequence comes from Trichonephila clavipes, assembly GCA_019973935.1. Lineage (NCBI taxonomy): Eukaryota > Metazoa > Arthropoda > Arachnida > Araneae > Nephilidae > Trichonephila > Trichonephila clavipes. The sequence continues at coordinate 9,358 of BMAU01010730.1, read as the reverse complement.
ATGTATTACTCATTCTGCGTGAGTGAGTGAATGAACGAATATTAACGTCAACGATGTCTTTTAATGAAGGACCTCGTAATTTTGAGCCCTGGTCCAGTGACGAGGACGACACCTGAGGTGGCACCCCCTCCTACCTCATTTAACCTCCAAACCATATCAACAGAAAGACGTTTCATTCCCGACAGTTTTAATGTGCATCAGCCTCACTACACGGCAGGTCTTTAGCGGCACAAGGCTCTGACTCATGGCACTAAGGCCACGAGTCCGTTACCTTGACCACTAGGCTACCTCTGTCATGACACGTTCGGTGATAAGAAGAGTAAGTTACCGTTTTAGGGCTTTACTAGTAGTCTGATCATGTGATAGCCTAGTGGTCAAGGTAACGGACTCGTGGTCGGCATGTCATGAGTTCCAGCCTAGTACCGTTGAAGACCCATACATGTACGTTAAATCTGTTGAGAGCTCAAACATCCTTCTGTTGGTGTGGTAGGGAAGGTAAGAGAAGTGTTGCCAGCTCAAGTGTGGTCCTCGTCACTTGACCAGGGTTCAAAATTACGAGGTCCATCGTCAAAAGCCCTCGTGTAGCTGAAATGTGCGATCTTAATTTTCATTCCTTCACTCATAAAGTCGTGTCATGGTCAGACTAGCAAGTCATGGGAAGTCAAAATAAAACTGAAGTTGCAAATTTAAGGGTAAATCTTAGTAAACGAATGTGAATTGTTGGCGCAAGAGAATATTTTGATCTATATTTTGCTTTGTAAGTTTCCTCTGTGTGATCCTATAATTTATATAAAAATGGAAAGAAAATAGGCAAGGAGAAGAGTTGAAAAAACAAAATGTATTCTAGGGCGTTCCGATGCCGAGAAACTGTTTTTCAGCAAAAAAACAAAAACCCACCAAGTGAAAGAAAAAAAATCACAAAAGAAATGTCGGGGTTTAAATCTTGATACCGTCTATTCAAGAAAATACTTAAGAGAATAAATGTGAGCAATTATTTCGTTACGTCACATTATAAAGCAACATAAAGCTTATTTTTTGGCGACAAAACTTGCTATTTTTAACCTCGGTCAAGTAACGAGAATGACACACGGAATGGCATACCCCTTTTTAAGCGAAACCACCATGGTAATGGGGAAGACTTTATGTCTCGATAAATTTAATGTGCATCAGCTCCTAAACACATCGGTGACATTAGGATTTGAATTCATAACACACCGGACATGATTTCTTAACCATAATCATTAGGCTGCCACAGACATTGAGGTTAGAAAAATATCAACTTGGGGAAGGTCATTTTGAGAAACAAATCAAAAAAGCAACTTACATTTCATCAACAATAAGGAAAGTAAACCTACGAGTCGATAGAACAGTTCTTTCCTTCATAGACTGATTTTAGCGAACATTACGCTGCTGATTTATTCTGACAAATTTGTAGAAATGCAAACGATTGTTATATACTAGTAGATTATTTGAAATTAATAACCTGTTTGTACAAATAATATCTTTGAAAATGGCAAAAAAGAAATATGTTCATGTGAATGAAATTTTGAGAGACTTACGTTATAGGAATGGTTCATACTCATCCAATGAGGCTCATTTAAATCCACCTGCTGCAGATCATTCAAATCCACCTGCTGCAGATCATTCAAATCCACCTGCAGCTCATTCAAATGCACCTGCTCTAGCTCGTTCATATCCACCTGCTGCATCTCGTTCATATCCACCTGCTGCATCTCGTTCATATCCACCTGCTGCATCCCGTTCATATCCACCTGCTGCATCCCGTTCATATCCACCTGCTGCAGCTCGTTCATATCCACCTGTTCATTCATATCCACCTGCTGCAGCTCATTCATATCCACCTGCTGCAGCTCATTCATATCCACCTGCTGCAGCTCATTCATATCCACCTGCTGCATCTCAATCATATCCACTTGCTGCATCTCAATCATATCCACTTGCTGCATCTCAATCATATCCACCTGCTGCATCTCAATCATATCCACCTGCTGCAGCTCAATCATATCCACCTGCTGCAGCTCATTCAAATGCACCTGCTGCAGCTCATTCAAATGCACCTGCTGCAGCTCATTCAAATGCACCTGCTGCAGCTCAGTCAAATGCACCTGTTGGATCTCATTCAAATCCATCTGATGAATCTCATTCAAATGCCTCTGATGAATCTCATTCAAATGCCTCTGATGAATCTCATTCAAATGCCTCTGATGAATCTCATTCAAATGCCTCTGATGAATCTCATTCAAATGCCTCTGATGAATCTCATTCAAATCCAGCTGATGAATCTCATTCAAATCCAGCCGATGAATCTCATTCAAATTCATCTGATGAAGCTAATTTATCAGATCCTGATACGGAGTTGATTACTAATATTGGTGATTATGTCCACAAAATGAGATGGATGATACTTAATTATTCAACTCTTCCTCTTAATACAGTCATTAACGGACCTACCATCAGCAAATCTTTTTCCTTCGATAGCAGTTGCCTCTTAAGGATCGATTTTCAGAAAAAAGACTATGAGCTACACTTGCTCCTTCGACCTAAATCCAGGTTTTATTATAATATACAGACAAAAATAACTCTTTGTGACAAAAAAAGGAAGAAATTGCATGAAGAGGATTTTGGACCCAGTTATATTTTCGGGAAAAATGAACCCCAGCATATTATTATTCCCATCTTTCCAGGGTTGAGAAACGGACTTGATAATTTGTCCGAAGACACTTTACTTATTCACCTCAGCGTCAAGTTTAGAATCATAAGTACAGGGATAATGTATTGATTTTATAACTCGATTGATTTTATAACTTTTTGATACTCGATGTAGGTATGACAGAGCTAAATAGTTTAGATAAGCTTTTTCGAATAAACATTTACTTTCTGCATTTGTGCTTCTTTCGATAAAACTCATTTTTTAAATCCTTCAGCAATAAAAAAAAACTTCATGGAACTGTATTCATGGTAAAACTCAAAATTCCAATGAAAGTTTTAACCCATGTATACGGGAAATGTTACCAAAAACCACATTCTACACAATACATCAATAAAAATATGTGTAATGAATGCTATACTTATGATGGTGCTCCCTGTAGGATTACATGGTTAAAAGAAATAGGCATACAACCAGGATATTAAATGAGAAAGGCACTATGAATTATTGACAATAAACGAGTTTGTGAAGGAAAAATTGTAACACATAAAGCATCTAAAGAAGCAAGGGTTGGAAACACAAAAGAACATAGAGCAATTTAATTAATTAGAATAGTGGTGCTCTATTTTAAAAATTAATGCAAATCAAAACACGCATGTTTTCAAAATGAATTTTTATGTAAGTACACTTTTATTCAGATACTTTCTTCAACACTTGTTTTTGATATAATATGTATTTTGAAATACAAGTAATGCAATTTTTTGTAATTATATTTTCAAAGTTTTTGAGAATTGTAGATTTTTGTACAAAAATTAAAAAGAAAAAATTAAATAAATAACAAAACTTAAAAATTTGTTTTTTTAAATTTTAAATTGTATCTAGTTTTATATTTATAGGTATTCGTTGTGGTTTTTATATCTTAAATCAAATAGTTCAAAGTGAATCCTGAGGATAAACCTAAGTAAATTGCACGGCTTCGGTGAGGAATAATTCGTTATCCTTTTGTTATTAACATTTAAGTACTCATAAATAATTCGTCTATATATGTTGCTTGTAATGTAAAGTAAAAAGATATTCATGTATATGAGTACGCAAACAAAGCTTTTTCTTGTTATATTTTTTTAAAAACAGAGTTCCATTTGAACTATTTTTTTCAAATTAATTCTTTAAATTTTTCAATGCGATTTCCTTTCTGCATTTTTATAATAGTTAATATATGTGTAAGAAATGATGTAATATCCTATAATTATGATGTAAAAAGTCAAGCAAAATACAAAAAATTACAGGCATGAAACATGGGTATTTTAAATGGGAAGATGTTGTGAATCGTTGTTAACGCTTGTTGACGAAGTAACGGAAGAGTGATTAAAGACTTCTAAGTAATCTAGAATTTAAAAACCAAAAACTTTTAACTGACGCAAAATAATACAATTATGTTATAGTTTTATATTGTATGTATTAAAAATATTATTTTGCAAATCATGGGGAAAATATTTTTTCTTTTCTCAACAGTTTTCACAAAATGCATTTTTTTGGACACACACATTCGGGTACGATTTTCTCAAAATTTATTTTACCTATAATGCTAATATCTTGCATAGGTGCTAATTTGATATTACGGGCCATACGCCAAGTTGCTTATTCTCGCAAAGATGGGTGATAACATTACAATATGGTTACCTTGATATTTTTATCGTCTGACGATGTGGTTGTCATGGGGATAACGTAAATTAGAAATAACTTTTATTGGTCTTTTCCCGCGTTAACCCCAATAATTTCAGACGATTATAACTTGATTTCTTTAAAAATTTAACCATTTTCAGTGTAATTGTTCTATTATTTCCGTCTTCTGTTTTATTTTGTGCTATTTTTGAATAAGGATATTTCTAATATGGGTGAGTAATAGAGAATATTTTTTTTAAAGAATAAGTGTTGCGCACTTTCTATTATCGCTACAAATAATTTATTTTCGCTTTATTTTATGTTTTTTGAACGTTTCTTGTTTAATGACATTTGTTGAAGGAAATTGCAGTTTTTAGAATATTGCAAGTTTTCAGTGCTTTGTAATTGATATTAATTAATTTTAATATATATTATGTAATTATTTTATTAATGTAATATAAAAGTGCAGTTATTACTATACGTAATAAGCATATAATATTCGTTATTTATAATTGTTTTTTTAATATTTATTTATAAATATTACATATTATGCTATATATTTCTCATTGTGTAATACAAGTATACTTATACATTTTTATTTCATCACACTACGATGATTATTCTTTTTTTAAATAATTAATATTAAATTAAGCTACATGATTATAGCATATAATTATTATTAAATCATATTATATGAATATTATATGTAATTACGATTAAATTATATTATAAGATTATTATATATTGCATATAATACTATTATTATAGAACACGTTACTTTTTATTATATTGATATTCATTATTTGTAGATTGATCTTTGTTTATTTCAATCTCTTTCTTTATCCTTAATTTGAAATATATACATATTTCAATGTATTTCGAAATAATTCTTTAAAATTATTGTGTATCATTAAATTATACCACTAAGCCGTGATCTTGGATTATATTCCAGCAACCATAATTGCTGCTGGGCGTGATTCCATTATCGCGCCAAGTAGTGCTTGGAGTCATGCTCCGTGATATCAAACTAGTTACTTCATTTTTCCTTGTTGATGATGTTCCAGTTAATTAAGGGGTCATACACCTTTTAAAATTTCCGGAGAATGGATTTTTATTATTTTTTTTTATAGAGTAAACCTTTCTGAGTATTCTAAAAGAAACCGCATGCAGATATTCTCAATAGAACGGATGTTATTAAGAAAATAAAAAGCGTAGAAAAGATTATTTAAATATTGTTTACATTTTGGCTCCAGGGTGACATCTGCCATGTCGCTGGGGACAGCTGCGTTTCTCTGTTTCTAATATTTTCCTTCTATTTATTATCAAATGCTTGAATCTAAGCCTCAAATATTATTATTGTTCTGAATATTAACTACAACTTCTACTAACTTTATAAACTTCTACTTCTACTTTGTTTTGATAAAGTGAATCTTGAATTTATACTCGCTTGTTTTTGATTTTCATACCGTATCTTATTCTAAGATAAGTTTTAGGAAAAATATTATTTTTTTTATAAACTTTTGAAGGATGAATTCGACTGAATCTTCTAAAAGACCATCTGGTAAACGTCCTAAGAAAAGGAAGTTTACTGGTAATATGCATACGAGATGCAAAGCTGTACACAGTGTGGATGAATTACTAAACAACAGTGCATCTGGAAAAAAGATTCATCTGCAAGATTTTGATTCATCTTTTATTGATCATGATGACGGTTTTGATGGCTACAGAGAGTTTGATAAAACTATCATATTTACAAACATTCAAAACTTTACTTCTTTCAAAAAATGTGGTGATGATATTAAACTATCAGAAAAATGTGTTAGAGGTTTGTCTAGTGTTTTTTCGATTGAATGCAAGAACTGTAAAGATTTGTGTTCGTTTAGAAATTCAAAAATGCTGGGTAAAAGAAAAAATATTCCAGAAATAAACAGACGTTTTGTATACGCAATGAGGACAATTAGACAGGGTCATGCAGCAATGGCAACTTTCTGTGGTGTCATGGACTTTCCTCCTCCAGTTGCTGAAAAATCCAATAATAACATTCTAAACAAACTACAATTGTGTACTAAAGAAGTTGCAGAAGCTTCAATGCAAAGTGCAGCTTTCGAAGAGGTAACTTTGACAAATTCTTCCTATATAATAATTAGTGGAGATGGAACGTGGAAAACTCGTGGCTATTCTTCTCGTGTTGGTGTTTGTGCTGTTATTGGAGACAAAACAGGAAAGTGTATTGATGCGGAAGTGATGTCTTCTTTCTGTAAAGGATGTGATTCTTGGAAACGAAGAAAAGGGTCACCTGCTTACAAAAAGTGGAAAATTATTCACGTTAAAGAATGTTTGAAAAACCATAATGGTTCAGCTGAAATGATGGAAACTGTGGGAATGATTCGTATATTTCAGCCTTCATTAAGTCATCGTTCTGTGAGATATACATCTTACATTGGGGATGACGATTCCAAAATATTCTCATCTATTACTGCATCCAATCCGTGTGCAGAAGATATCACAGTTTCAAAAATTGAATGTGTTGGACATGTCCAAAACAGAATGGGAACTCGTTTACGAAAATTAAAACAAATGAGCTCCAACTCAGTGATGGGGAGTCGATTGGGGGGAAGGGAAGGTTGACCGACAGAATGATCGACTTAATTACAACGTACTATGGAAATGCAATCCGACAAAATAAAACATGCCTGTCAGATATGCGAAAAGCTGTTTGGGCTTTATATTTCCATATACGTTCAAGCGACGAAGAACCATTGCACAGTTTTGGTCCTGCAGGTCCTAATTCTTGGTGTAAATATCAAAATCAAGTATTAGAGGTCAGTGTGGAAACTTTTAGACACAGTAACAAATTGCCAGTGGCAGTAATGGATGCCATAAAACCTGTGTTTAATGATCTATCACAACCTAAACTTCTACAAAAATGTCTCTAGGGGGTAAACCCCAAAATAATAATGAATCCATTAACTCATTAATATGGAAATTACATATATATGCCCCAAAACATTAGGTTGTGGTAGAAATATTGTTGATATATCTACAAATGAGGCAATTGTCATTTTTAATGATGGCAATCAAGGCAGACTAAAAATTATGCAATCGCTTGGTCTGACTGTTGGTCAACTTGTACATAAATTTGTTACACTTGTAGATATAAAAAGAATTCAGACTGCAGAAGTACAGTTTATTCTCCACACAAAAGAAGTACGACAAGCTAAAAGAATGCAATTTAAAACTACTTGTAAGAAATTAACTGAAAAAGAGGGAACATCATATGCATGTGGCGAATTTTAGCATTTTAGAATCATAGTAATACACTGCATTCATATCACAAATTATTTAATATTTATAATAAGTAGTTGTTAATTAAGGTATTGATTGTTTTTTAAGTAATATTTATAAATGTTTAACTTTATTTTGGAGAAATGAATCACTTTGTTGCATTTTGATTATTTTGTAGCTTTTGATATCGTTTCGATGCTTGTACTGCATTGGTATAATATATGTTTTTAGTTATAATAATTTTAATAAATTGAAGTTTATTGTTTAAAAAAACTTCACATTAGTTTTAATTTAAATTTAGTTGTTGTTTTAGTTACCAGAATAATATATATATAAAACTGTGGTAAATTTTACGTTTGATGTCAATTTTCTCAGAACGTCATTTTTACTCATTACGCGCATGATATTTTCAAAACCGTTCCAAGAAAAATGATAAAATTTTTACTGGAAATTCTGATCATATCTGTACTTAAAATAACGAACTAGTTTGAATTTTTAATGAGAAAATTTAAAATTACAAATATAAAATAGCGAAAAAAATTTAAAAATTTATAGTTAAATTTTAAATAGTTATAGTTTACAAAATTTTTTAAATCAGTGTTTTATGCTTCGTCATTTTAAAGATAACACAATTTCCAACACTGAGCAAAAATTGCATCAAAAAATATTGGTAACTTTTTTTTTATAAAGCTGCGCGTAATGCACATCACTTGCGAAAAGAAAAGAAAAATTTCTTTTTGTAATTATCTAATTAATAATTTATCCTAATTAGCAATGTGTTTGTTGGTTATGTTTTAAGTAAAGTAATATCTATTTGTTTATACCTCCAAAATTTACATTCCAGGAAACAATAATAAAAAATTACAGAGCTTTAAAGAGCTCACTATTTTTAACCATTTTCAACTTTTTAAAAGGTATGTGACCCCTTAAAACCTTTTTAGGTTAATACTCCTCCCGTTTTCATGTTATGAAAGTTTAGAAAGTGTCACATAGCTGAAGTATCATTCTGGTCTTTTGACCATAATTCAAAATTACAGGGTCCGTTGCCAATAGGTTTCGTGTTGCAACAGAGGAAGACGGAAATAAAATCAAAGTTTTCAGATTTATATGGAACAACTTTATTATATTTCTATGTGGTGTAGTAGTTAGGAAAAGGGGTGACAACTAAGATGGCGTCCACGTTACTTGAACATAGTTCAAAATTACGTGGTCCGTCAACAAAAGCCCTCGGGTAGCTGAACAGTGCGACGTTAATATCACTCACACACCCAGGACCAATGAAAATACAGTAATTTAATAATTTTGTTCCATTGTCCAGATCAAGATAATTATGGTTAACAATTTCTCATTTTTAAATTCCATTCCGCATCTGGCGACTAATTTCAGATCCCCTTTTCAGATTTGTCAATCAAAAGATTAAGTTACAACTTAGTTTGATTAACTAAAAAGGGTGTGTTTTTAGTTTATTTTAACTAATTTATTTTGTGCATATGTTACTCATGTTTTTAAAGTAATCCAGGGATTCAAAAACAAAAACATGACTTTTTTCTTATGTCAATAAACACATAGATAGTTAATGTTATCTTCCATTCACAACAAAAAGAACGACACATAAAAAGAAACAACCCATTATTCTCATCGATTAATATATACCCACACTCTAACATTCCATTCGCTAAAATCGCTTTCATCTGCTCAAAATTCATATTTATCATCAGCACTTTGAGGAAAAATACATATCTA
>BMAU01010729.1:0-12541 GCA_019973935.1 Trichonephila clavipes | reverse complement strand
AATAATTTGTCCTGTTGAGAAAATGCTAAAGTCCGATCTTTTTAGGTTGATATATGATGTACAATATTTGAAAGAGCTGGAATGCCACTGAAAATGATATGTATAAAACCGCAGCATTTGGCTGACACCGCAATGGCAAGAGAGAATCTCAAAGAATACATGTGTTCTGAACACAAGTATTGCTGACAAAACCGTATATTCCCATAATAATAATCGTAGTTTGCGTATAGTACATATTTTTACAGCTCATGCAGCAAAAAGATAAAACTTGCTAAAATGCTCAATTTAAAAATGAGAAATTAGATGTCACACAAACCCGATGATTTCTAGCATTTAGTTTTTCATACTCATTATCTATTTTACACAAGTGATTTGAGATTCAAAATTTTTAAAGGGAATATAAGTTAAAGACTGAATGATCTGCCGCCTAAAAAAACATATGCGTTATTAATATTCTGCAAAACATATAGTGTTTTAATGCATAACATACAGTGAAAAAAAATTGTTAAAAAATTACGAGTTTCACAGTGAAAAAATTGTTGTTTCTTTTATACCCATACAAACTTTAAAATGTGTTTTCCAAGGCTGCAAGCTTTAAAGATGCCAAGTATTTTCTACTTATCAAGATCATGTCCCAGTTCCAATGGAAGGGTGTTTATAGCATAGAGGTATAGCATTTTAAATTCGTGTACAATAAAACAACGATGTATTATTCGATTAATATGAATTTTTTTATTCGAAGAGATAATCTTGTGGCATTACATTTTAAATATGATTTCTGGCATATGACTGCCACGGCTGGCCAGACGCTGGATAAACCAATCTGGAAGATCCAATTCCTTTCGATGACAACTTTTTTAACTTTTTGTGGCCGTATATATCGGCAATAGCACGGCGAATGTTGCTTCTCCAAGTGGTCAGCGTTTTGGAAGCTTATCCGCTGGAGCCAATGACTTTGGCAGAGCCTTCAAAAAAAAAATAGTCTAGCCCCGTGTTAAATCACAAGATCTTGGGAGTTCGACTCTGCCAGTTAGAACGTGAAACGAGAGAGAATTGGGGGCTATCAAACGCGTCTTTCACATGAATCGATTGTGAGCAAATGCGAGCTGTGTATTGTCATGTTGCTTCGCGCCGTCTTGTTTGGAACCACACAGCTCCCACGCGGACCGCATCATCTGATTATGTCTAGCTCCAGAATGGAAAAAATTGATCAATCATCGCGCCAGCAGCTCTATACAGGCGCACGGAAATGCTGCGACGATTGTGGCCTTCAATATCGTTTCTGAAGAAGGATTCCACCGGCCCAAGCTAAAGCGCACCAAACAGCGTCAGGTTTTTCTGGATGTAACGGTGTTTCGATACATGCACTTGTGGATTTGGCTTCACTCCAAAATGCGGCAGTTTTGTTTTGCTGCGGTAGCTATTCGACCAGTAGTGCGCTTCATCGCTAAAAAATTCATGGCATACTGAAAATAGAGAGAGAGAGACCATTATTTTCGAAAATAAAAATTGCAATACTTACAGAGCGTTGTTCAGTGGCGAGTCTATTAATGATGAATTGCCAAACCAAACTGAGAATAAATCATGACGGCTGTTAGGCGGTCGCGCCAAACACTGAAATAATGCCAACTTAAACTTCTATACCTGGAAAATACTCTGTAGTATTGAAAATTTGTTTTAGAAGGGTTCGTATATATATAGTTCTACAAAGGTTATTATGAATTTAGATCTAAGAGCTCTAGTTATTTCCTTTAAAAAATTAGGTTTAAGATTTCAAAAATTCTTGGGGTTTTTTCTGATTTAGCCATAAAAATAACTGTTAAAACTCATCAAGGAAATAATATTTCAATTCCATACTACGCTCTGTTTCCAGTAATCTAAAAAACAAAGTTATCTTAAAATAACGAAAAAGTTTTAAAATTATGTATTTTTAAAATAAAATATTTTAATATTTATTTTTAAATGTAAAATAAGGGCAAGTTAAAGTATTTTTTTTTTTTTTTTCAGAATCAATTTATAATCAAATATTTTTGACGATAAAAAACAAAAACATTTTCTATTACTGGAGGTACTCTGTGGCTCAGTGTTTCTCAAACTGTGGGGGCAGCCCCCCCTGGGGGGCAATAACCCTTCGAGGGCGCGAGCATATTGAAAATATAAAGAGGCTTAAAAAAATTATTTTTGGAAGGGAGGCTAAAACAAAATGTTTTCTGACAAAATAAAAAATACACATTTACACTGATATAAATTATATATATCATCTGGTTTTCACTTTCAAAGATTCCACTTCAAACGCTTATTAGCTATCTTTGATCCTAAAACCAAATAAAGAAAGATATTTTGTTTGCTTTGCTGTAATCCCGCGATGAGAGATTTTTATTTTCGTTTCTTGCCAACTAAAATAGTACTTTTGATTATCATCTCTTTTGACCTTCACACTTACTGGTATGTGTGTGTGTGTGCTTAACTCCGTCTACTTATCTTTTAGGAAAGTTGTAAATAATATTTTTCTTTTGCTTTTTCCACCATGTAAAATGAGTTTTTATGATATATGGATAAACATATTGAGCTCCTTGGGATTAATTGGCAAGATGTATTTTTATGAGTAATCTATGAATATATATAATGCATTATTATAAAACGTTTTACACAATTATTTTTTTTAGAACTGACATCATCGATGTTTTTGTATGGAATACATTTTTCATGGGAGCAGTCGCATGAGGCGCTGAATCCTCAAATTCTGGTAAAACTGTTTATTCGTTAACAGTTTTTGACGAGTATCCTCAATATGACAGTCTTAATGGAAACTAAAATGAATTTGTCACATTTATGCCTCTTTTTTTTTGAGTGGCAAACGGTTTTTTACAATCAAGGTACTTGTTTTGATCGAGTTCTTCTGGACCACTTTTTTGTTCAGAAATATTTTCTATGAATATGCTATACCTTCCTCTACGATTGCTTTGTGGTTTTAATTGCTGTGTTGTGCAACTTATTATGGTTTTATAAATGTAAATGAGCAGAATATAAAAAAATGTCATCTGTGATCTCTCTATTGAAGGAAGATGAAACTGATCCCAAGCAATTGAAGAACCTGATGAAATAATGCATATTAATCGTGATATATAGCGAAAAAAGTAAATATGACAAAAGTGATAGACATGAAACGTTTGAGTTGAATTGTAATTTTTAAATGCTGCCTTAAGATCTCTATGAAGAAAACTATGAACCATAATGTAGCACTTTGCGTTTGTCAAAAACACAAGCAAGAAAGGTTACACATGCTATTTTGTAGGTCATCAAAGAATTAGCAAAATTAATAACGTGAGCAAAAATATGACAGTTTTGATTTGCAAAATAGTAACGTTCTTGTATTCTTAGTGAAAATTCTCTATGATTTATGTTCTTTATTAAGGTCGCGCACATTTGGAACGGTTTCTTTAGTTTTTTATTGGATTTTCTCAAATCATCATAGAAAAATTAAAAAGTCCTTTTAAAATAGGTAAGTATATTTTCTCTTAGTTAAATTATTCACTGTAATTTTGTGATTTTTATCGAGCACAGAAAAAATAATTATAAAAAAATTAAGGGATGTGACTTGGTGAAGTGATCACGGGACCGTGATAACGTTGAGTGTGGGTGAGGGCTTTCTGCTTCCGGGTTAAAACATTTTGAAGGTTTCTCGTACTTTAAATATTAGAAATACACAATTATTCTTCATTGGAATTTTTCATTCTCGTTTTCCTTATTTGTATAATTCCTAAATGTTAATTCTGTGAGGCCTAAATTACAGGTCAATTAAACTCTTATGACATTATTTAAATCAATTTTATATTTCTGTATGCATTGTTGTGTGTGTGTGTGCACTTAGTTTGCTCTCCTTTACAATAAGCACTATATCAGAACAATGTATTATTTTTAAAAAAATAATCTTAGAATGGGTACTTTACGCCAATAGCTTATAAATGTATCAGTACTGCACAATGTATTTTATAACTTCAATTTACATTTAATACTAATTTAGGCAAGTTTTTGATTATTATTAGTGATTTCCATGGGCTTATCTTTGCAGAGCAAGGTTTTCAAATGAAGGCTTAATATTAGGAAATTGACACTCTGAGTTCTTTTTCTATATTTAGCTGAGATCTATATTTTGTCTTCAAAGCAGCCACCGCAGAAAATCCGGTTTCACAAAGGTACGATGTTGAAAACGGTAAAAGTATACGAAATGCTTTTGTTTTCAGTTTAGAAAATTCCTCATCTATTTCTGCCCAAAATTGAAAGAGAGTTTTATTACAAAATTGTCTTTAATTTCGCTGCTAGATGTGAAATCTATGAAAATTTCTTCTTCGGTAGTAGAGAGCCCTTCTGGGGTATTTTGAAATGGATCTCTCGCCCATTCGTAACTTGCTATCAAATTGTCCTCAGCAAAAAAATATTTTTTTTAATATTTTGCCAACATAGCTAAAAGATATTCAATAGTTTTATAAACAACTTCTACATGTTGTTCTTCAGTTTTGTAAGTTTTTACACATTTATCCGCATTCTCAAACATTTCTAGTTTTTTTTGCTTTAAATTTCGGCTCCATAATTCTAATTTTCTACAAAAAGCATTAATTTTATCACTCGTGTCAAACATTTGATCCTTGAAGTTGAAAATTCAATTTATTTAATTTCTCAAATATATCGACTAAGTAGCTCAACTTCATCAGAAATAAACCTTCTCGAAATTTCTCAGCTTCCGGTAGGTGTTCCTCTTCTAGAAAAATGGTAATTTCATTTCTTAATTCAAAAACACGTTGTAAAAATTTCCCGCGTGATAACCATCTTGCTTCGCTATAAAATAGCAACGATGAATGCACTGCGCCCATGTCACATGCTGAAGTCCAGCAAATATTCTTGATTTTAGAGGTCTCATTTTTATGTAATTTACTACAGTCACAACTGTCATTAGCACAATATTCAGGCCAGGACTGATTTCTTTGGAAGCCAGAGCTTCTCTTGTGGATCATACAATGTGTCCAGATGCACATTGGAGATTTTGTTTCACAAAGTGCTTGTATACTTTTAAATCTTCCTGACATTGTACGAGCACCATCGGTACATATTCCATTTGTTTTCACTCTATCTTTTCCTCGTTTATAAAATTATTTAAAATATCAAATAATGCTATTGCCTGTTGCTTAGTTTATTGTTTTTAAAAAAATGAAGTTCTGCCATTGGCATACATCCCAAGAATCCTGCGCTACTTTTGCGTGAAAGTGATCTGTTATATCTGCCTTTACACTCTCTCAACGGCTGAATTGAAAACAATTTATCTATCACGCAACTTACCGAAAAGCTGTTGCTCTACATCTTCAGCGATATCATCAATTCGACTGGAAACAGTATCATTTAAAGGGTATGGACTGCAACTTTAACCAAAATTATCTCATGAAACATGATTTCCGATCTCTCTCAATTGCTTTGAGGGCAAGAAATAGCTCTTCGGCAATAGCAGATTATTGAGGCGTTTTTACATCTGGCTATTTTATATGATATTTTTGTAAAAAAGTAAGTAAACTTTTCATTCACTGACAAGTTTTTTAAAAAAATTTTATTGTTTTTTCATATAATTTTAATTTTTGATTCAAAGACCTCTCTCGAGGTTTTGTTAATGTATCACCATGAAGCGTTTCGAAATGTCTTTCAAGTTTATTGGTTTTCCATACTGCCTGCTGCTAATATTTTGAGCAAATAACACAGGGGAGCTTTTCTTCTTCTCATTTTACTTCAGTAACGGTGTAAATCCAAAATCAAGTATTCTTGAGAATATTTCCTTGATTTAATTTTCGGAACTATGCTCGTCTGTGCACTTGTTAATGATTTATTATCGTCGAATGTTCGCTTACGACTTAAAAATTTATCCATGATTTTTGTTCCAATTTTCTGCAATAATACTTAATGGTGTGAATTACAACTAACGCAAAATTATAAAATGTACATTCAAGATAGATTTGAGCTCAGCTATAGAAGCATCGAATCGACCAAAGACTGATTGGAATTGTACGAGATACGGCATTATTACATGTTTTGCACGCAGACGTTTTGATTCATGATAGTTTGACCAGAACTCTCGCAGACGCTCTCGAGGAATGCCAGATGTGATGGATTGAGGAGAGCTCTCCAGCATAAAGTAGACTATTTTTCAATTTCTACTATAAGTTCCTCTCTCATATATCTTGTTCAAATTTTCAATCGTTGATAAAATACTTTCTATTCATTCATTTCAAGTTCAAATACATTTTTAAAACTTGTAGTGGGTGACACTTCATGTTAATACAGTTCTTTCAAATTTTAATTCATTAATTAAATTAAAAAAAATGAATAAATAGTAACAAACAAAAATTATAGTCAAAAGCATTTATAGAAAGGAAAACTTTTTTGTGCTGTCCCCTGTAACGCAATGGATGGCGCGCTGGGCTTCTAACCTGAAGGACGGTCCATCCGAGATGGCTAATTTCTGAAATGTGTGTGATTCTTCTTTACACACTATTTTTCTTGCACTAATTAAATTTAATTAATGAATAAATAGTAACGAAAAAAGAATAGTCAATACCCCATTTATAGAAAAGAAAGAAAAATTGCAAGGATAATCGCTTTCTTTTTTGTCGCTTAACATTGTGATTCTGTAATAGTGTATTACATATTTGTAATTAATTGTAACTATTTAATAGAAAGTAACTAAAATAAGTTTTTCTTTTTGTTGGCAAGTTAGATTGACTTAAAAATTTATTTTTATAATACTTGTTCTAATGACATTTGTACTTTTAAAAATGCATGATGGACGAAATAAATCTTTAATTAAATGTCATTTTTGCAATCTGTCCCAATTTAAAAAATGAGAAAGGAAAAATAACATAACATTATAATTATTACTTAAAAGTAATTTTGCTTAAAATATATATTATTTAAAAGTAACGTATACAAAATTTAATACTCGAAGTGCATTATTATTGCATTCAATACATTATTATTGGGAGGGGCGATGAAAATTAGCGATTGAAAGTGGGTCGCCAGTAGCGAAAGTTTGAGAAGCACTGTCTTATTTAATTAATTTATTTATTTTGCTAAAGTAGTATACAAAATGTAATACCTATGCTATTTTTGTATGGTTTATAATTAAGATCGATATTGTAGCTTTTTAGGAGGGTCACAGGGGTGTTAATCTTCTATTTTTTTAGATTTTCCGAAAAATATATGTTGTTCCTCATTTTCTTTTGAACATTTTGATGCCAACCACGTGATAGTACTACCTAAAACTTCGAGGATTATTTGAAAAATTCAAACAGCAATTTAGTAATCTTTAATATTTAAAAGGCTACATGCCACACCCACTTTTCTTGATTTCCGCATACGTTTTATTTTCTGTTTTTAAAAGGCCTCATGAAATATTTTTAAACACTTGCTTAATTGAGAAAAAGCTTACCTTTCAACACGCTTTTTTAATGTGTTTTGATTCTGTTTTGGTAATGCTGGCACGTTGTTTGCAATAACTTATCGAAATTCAAAACAGAGTTGTTTAAAACCGTTTATCAAAATTGAAAATTCTCGATTGAAATGGAAAATACTCATCGTAGACCTTCAATTAAACGTCCCAAGAAAAGAAGATTTAGAGGAACAAATCATGTGAAGGTATGTTCTCATACATATGTTGCAGAAAAGGAATAAAAATGTGTGCTTCCAGTAATAAAATCTCAGGATATCAGACTTCATTAAAGTCAAATCTTGTTAAGGTAGTGAAAACCAAAGGATATCGTATTTTTATTTTTTTATTTTGCTTTTGGCTCTATTTTATTAGTATCATGTTGCTTAGAAATGTAAAGCCATTAACAATGATTAATGAAAAGTCCACTCGTGGTTTATGTTCAATTTTTGAAATACGTTGTAAAAACTGGGAGTGTTTGTACAGCTGTAAAACACTGGGGAATAAAAATAATGCTCAGAAATTAACAGAAGATCTATTTTAGCAATGAAATGCATAGGCCAAGGTTTGGAGTCATTAAAGCCTTTTGTGCTGTATTGAGTCTTCTAATCCTGTTGAACAAAAATCACATGATGTTATTAATAATAAACTTTTTCACGTGTTATGAAGGAAGTCGCTGAAGAAAGCATGAAAATGGCGGCTGTCGAGAAGAAGTATTCTTCGTCACCTGATAACCTTTAACGGTAAGTGGTGATGGTACCTGGAAGACGAGAGGACATTCATCGTTGATTGTTATGTACTGTAATAGGGGCCGAAACAGGTAAGGTTTGGATAGGAAGTGTTGTCCTCATTTTGCAAAGGATGCGACAGTTATAAAGGGAGTAAAATTTGAGGTATCAAGTACAATAAAAATGGCAAAAGAGCGCATAAGATTTCATGTAGAAAAAAGTATTCTGGCTCTGCTGGTAAGATGGAGGTTGACGGGATGTTGAGGATTTTTAATCGATCGAAAAGCTTCACAACCTGAAATATTCGAAACTACATAGGATGGCGACACAAAAGCATTTCAATGCCCTTTCTGAAAACAAGCCATACGTGATGACTATCTTATTCAGAAAATAGAATGTGTAGGCCATGTGCAAAAGAGAATGGGTACAAGACTTAGGAAGCTTATATTAGTATATAGTAAAAGAAATTATCTGATGGTAAAACTATTGGCGGTAAAGGGTAGGTTAACTGATAGTTTAATTGATAAACTTGCGCATTACTATGGTAATGCTATTCGATGCAATTCTACTAGTGTAAAGGAAATGCGGAAAACCATTTGGGCTGTTTTTAGGATTCATTCTTGCAGCACTGATGATGAACCGATGCGCTGGTTTTGTCCTACAAATCCAAATCGTACATGGTGTAAGTATAATGCCGCAATTAATAATTTTACAAAAGAAATTATAAACACAAACCCTCAGTTGCACAAAGCTGTTCGAGATGTAATTAAGCCTTATTATTTGCAGACTTATCATCCGGCACTCCTGAAAAGAAATGTTTGGGTAGACACAGAATCACAATGAAAGTTTAAATTCATTAATTTGGAAGTTTTGTCTAGACGATTGGTTCTAGGCTTCAGTTTGCGAGATTTGCTGCAAATCTAGAATCCAGTGTTTTTAATGATGGAAATCAAATACTTATTACTATTTTGAAATTTGGCGAAAAATTAACAGAAATGTTTGTGTGCCCCTGGCTGAACGTGACAATCGTCGAAGATCTTTACGTCAAGACAAGGGCTTTAAGAATCATCTTTTTGAAGCTCACGCAGAGCAAAAAAATTAAAAAAGTAAAGACATTTTATTCTATTTCCAGAACATACAAGGTATATATTTATTATCGCGGAATTTGGCGTGTGGTTTGAATTTATTTTCTCGGATTCAATTTTAAAACTTTAAAGCACTTCTCGGTTTGTGTTTTTTTCAATTTCGCGCATTGCGTTTCAAAAAACTATCATACTTTGATGTATAAAACTTTACAGAATTATAAATTCTATCATAATCTTCAAATCTAGCTATTTAAAGTATTATAAATTTTTTTAATTTTTGAAATATTTCAACAAAAATTGAATTTTTTAAGAAAAATTTAAAAAATGTATTTTTAGTTTTTTTAAAAATATATTATTTTTATTTTATTTTTTTATAAGATAAGCTAGCATGTAATAAGGATATATTTGACTTTATAATCGGCTTATTGCTAGTAATTGAATTATTATTGCAGAAAATATCATGCGCGTCGTAAAACTCACTATTTGTCTCTTACAAAAATTTTTTCTTATTTTTTTATGTGCTTATTATTTTTAAAATTATGATTATATTTTTGGGCTCATTTTTATACTTTTTTGAACTTTATTCCTTTATAAGAAATGTGTAAAAGAATCAAATTATTTCATTTTTAATCTCAAAAATTATTTCTAGTCGAAAATTGTTTGTTTGTACATGCTCTCGAAACATTTTCAACACCCCTGTGACCCCTTAGCGTCAAAATGCATTATTATTACATTCAGTACATTATTAATGTATAAGGGGGACGCGATAAAAATTATGTGATTGAAGAGGGGGGCGCCAGTATTGAAAGTTTGAGAAGCACTGCTGTAGCTTTTATTATCAAACACTTGCGTGATATATGCATTTCAATGCCCTTGTGTAGTAAATAACTCATAGATAGTTACAAATATCCACATTTTACACTGGTGTTCAAAAATTAAGGATGAAGTCTAAAAATTAGCATATCAGCTGAACGAAGAGGCAGAGCGGACAGAAAGACTAATCAGGTGATTAAATGCAAAGGTGATGTACGGTAGCACATGCTCAAGATATACACGGAATAGACGTAATGGGGGAGTGATGTCTGAGCAGTATAAAGCATGTTGTCGGTGTAAGATCAGTATTTCTGGCAAAGAGATTGCACGCCGTATAGCAGTTAAAATCACACCGAGTTGCTGCCTCCAGCTAGAAATGGCGAATAATCAATCATTGGGCGACATCTGTATGCTTTGCCAGGGGTATCATTGGAAGTTGGAGGAAGGCCGCAGTATGACAGTGTGGCTTCAGAGTGCTCTGGCATCGTTTCACTACTTGAGACAATTTCAAACTACAGAAACAGCTATCCGGGGGTTCAGTAGTGGTCGTCCACGAGGAACCACGCCCGCGAATGACCAGATGCATTGTCTTACAGCAGTGTTTCTTAAACTGTGGGGCGCGCCCTGGGGGGCGATAATCATACGAGAAGTGCGAGCATATCGAAAATAAAATATTTAAAAATAATTAATAAAGTATTTAAAAATAATTAATAAAATATTTAAAAATAATTAATAAAATATTTAAAAATAATTCATAAAATATTTAAAAAATAATTCATGTACTGGAATGAATTAAAACAAAATATATTCAGAGATAATAAAAAATGCACTTTTACTCTGATATAATTTATAGGCTCGCGCGCGCGATATTAAGTCAACAAAAATAAAAAACTTCTTATACCCTAATTAGCTATCTTTGATCCTATAACCAAATAAAAAAAACTTTTATTTGATTTTGCTGTAATCGCATACCTAACATATAATTCTTTCAGAGAAAAAAAAACAGATCCCAGACGCAGAATCGAAAAAATTTGGGTACATAAAAAATTCATCACTGTCATTATTTTAAAAAAGTAAATAAATAAAAAAATAAAAATACTGCACATATATTATAGCTGTAATCTGTTTTAACATTCTAAGTTATGGTACAGTTAGTTATGATCCCTCTTTTGTATTGTTTGTTCCTCATTTACCAGAGAAGTTGTAAGTAATGTATTTCTCTGTTACGCTTTTCCATGCAAAAGAGTTTTATTATATTTGGAAAACCATGGAGAGCACACTTTGAAGAATTACTTGACCCAAGACTGGCACGAGTACTCTATACATATAAAGCATAACATGAATGACGTTTTACTTACAATTTCATATAATCATAATGAATACACTTTTTACCCGGAAGTGGTAGCGCGGGACGCACAGATTACGAAATCGTTAATTCTGTAAAACATTTAATTGTTACCAAAAGAAAAATTAAAAAGTCCTTGAAAGTAAGTATGAAAACTTTCTCTTAGTTAAATTATTCACTGGAATAACGATTTGTATCGTGTACAATAAAATAATTTAAAAAAGATTAAGGGTGACTCAATAAACCTCGCTCGACCGTATCCAGTGCGCGCCTGCTCCCGGTTAAAACATGTTGAAGTCTTTTCGCTTTAAATATTAAAAATAATACAGTTATTCTTCATCGGAATTTTATATTATTGTTCATTATTTAATATCAAATATAAATGCTAATTCTGTGAGGCTTAAAAATTACCATTCGCTTAAAACTAATTATAATTTGAGCAACCATTTAAAAAAATCATTTACATTTTGTAAACATTGTCGAGCATTTGGCTTTGAGCGCAGCGGCGCGCACTCCTTACAATTCAGCTATTATATCAATACTGTTTTATTTTCTTATAAATGAACTCGGGGAAAGAGCGGGCACTTCAGCCGGTAGACGTTCAATGTATCAGTGCTGCACAGAGTATTTTATAACTAATTAATTAATACTAAATTAAGAACAAGTTTAATAAGTATTAACAACTTCCATGGCCTTGTCTTGCAAAGCAAAGTTTTTATAAGGAATGCTTATGATTAGAAATTCACCCTCTGAGTTCCTTTTTTATATTTAGCAGATATCTATATTTTGTCTTCTAAGCAGTCACCGCATTTTACAATATGTTCCAATTTAAAAATTAGAGAAAAGGAAAAATAACATAATCATTATCCTATTATTTTATTTATTTCTTTTTGCTTAAAAGTAGTATACAAAATTTTAATACTTATGTTACAAATTTGTATGGTTTATAATTAAGATCGCCTATTGTAGCTTTAGGGTCAAAGTGCATTATTATTGCATTCAGTACATGATTAATGTATAAGGGGGCGCGATAAAAATTGTGATCGAAAAGGAAGGCGCAAGTATTGAAAGTTTGAGAAGCACTGGTCTTACAGGCCAGAAGAAC